>JANVCG010027464.1:0-11369 GCA_025505365.1 Haliclystus inabai | reverse complement strand
TCCGGAATAAAGCGTCATCACGTCAGCGGCGTTCACAACAAAAACAATACGAAGGCTGCTGGTCATTTTAGACTCTTCAAAGTTTGTTAATCGCGCGGTGGACGAGAATTTCACTGATACTGATTCCATAGTGTGATGGACACCAAGACGGTTTGCGCTTTATTATTATATATATGAAATTGGATTCAAATGATGGTGAACTCATGTCAATTGGTATTTAGCATTCTGAATATCAATAAACGTTTTTGCAAACTGTAATTACATATTTGTACCAAAAGAGCTGTATAGTACATGTACGAAGCAAATTGAAGATAACTGGATCAAATGCCTTCTCGTTGAACATAATCGTCAAATCTTGATTGGTTCTCAGCTGCTACTCTCAATAAAGACCAGCTACGAAATAGCAGCCTTCTAGTCCAATGAAATCACTTGAAAGTGTTAATATTGGTAAGATGGTGGACTATTTTGGCCAAATTCCGTGAAATTCAGCGGTCTTATTTCAAACACAAAGGTGTAAAATATTTTGACGATTTAGACCGGATTTTTGTAGAAATACACTCTTTGTAGTGTTTTTAAAAGAACTACCGTGGGAATTTTGTCGCTATCTTTCGCTAATCGAAAGTTACAGCTATTTTTCGAAAATATAAAATTTCGCGCAATATTTCCATTACTACGAAGACTACGAGGCAACTGAGAATTGATCAAACTGAAACGTATCAATTAAAACGCAGGAAAAAAATTCAACTAAAGTTACTTCTATAAATTCAAAAGCAAATTCATGTTTTACGGAGATCATCGCAAGTAAATTGCATGAAAACTTCGCATTTTGCTAAGTCAGCATCAGAATGTAAGCAAACAGAATGGAAAGAGGCTATGACGATTACCAGCCGCAGACCACGTACCACAACTGACATTGCTTTCAGATTCAGACAACTACCACAATTTCAATGGATTTGGAGTGCAAAATGAAATCCAGATGGTGTTGTTTCGATTGAAAATAAATTGCTATCGATGTAAGTAAACAGATGTCATTGACCAAGGATTATTTCATACCACTCATGTAACTTTCTTCTGAAGTTCCAAATTCGCACTGCTCAATTGGGATTGATTTCCATCGTGAGATGATTCAGCAAACTTCAAAATGTTGTTATCTTCGTCTTACTAATCTGCAACTTTGGATGACGCTGATTACGTTCTAATGTATGTCCAGCTGCTTTGGTGAAGCGCATTTTGAGATTTTGTTACAGTTCTGTGACATAATACATTTTGAGAGCATGTAAGATGGAACGAAATAGTAAATACTCTATGTATCACCACATGCACATGCTTATCTTGGTTTCGGTATTTTAAAGATCGCACGATTCAAATAAGGTAAGTAAGAAGGCAAACATTCATTGCTATCTGATTCCTTAACTTTGAATTTGTAGGATTGTGTATATGTGGCCTGTAAATTGTATTTTTAGATTATCTTAAAAATGGACACTTGTATCCTTGTATCATTCTTACCAGCCCTATTCCAGGAAAAATCTCCTGTCCAAGCACCGTATATTTAAGCTGCAATCATCAAAAGTATCAAATCAAACTTGGCATTACTTGGATAATCAATCGATTAAAATCAAATGGGAACCAAGCAGACACGGGATCAGTGCTATTTTATAATCAATTTTTTAGAATGACCTTGAGTGGAGCATTTGATCTAATTCTGCCATTGCATTCCCCAGAGACTATTGATTTATTAATGTCCAAATTTGGCACATGTTTACGATTGACAAAATCAAGACAAGAAATTAATTCTTCCCCTACAATTCCTTGACAATTTTTTATCCAAGTGGGAGTACATTTCATGTTATTAGCTTTTCTCCATAAACAAGCTAACAAGCTACCAATTAGAGTCTAATATGTTTATGATTTACTGCTGCAAATCTGACATGGAATCTTGTAGGGTAAGTCTGAATATGATTTTATTGACTGTAAACTAGTGTCTTCGAAAAAGTTCATAGGGTATGTAGGGGTATTATTCCATGGGGGTCTGTTTCTACCCCCTCAAGCATAGTAACCAAGAATTTTGATTGTTCCAAAATGTGAAGGTATGCTGTCCAATCTCTCTGAGGTATGTATGGTCCACAGTCAGTCTGTAATTGCCTTTTTGATGACATCATCAACATGATAATGACCACCAATTGATACAGTCTGTAACAACAAGACTTTTACTCAAAATCCCCAAACCAGAATGACTTATTCATTTTCATGTGCTGCGAATAACTATATTATATCATGTTATAAATTATTGAACTTCCTACTTTACTGTTGTTTGTTGTCTTAAGTATTTTTAAGACAGATCTGGGGTTAACTTTTAATCTTTCTCACAGATTGAAGCACCTGCAGCTAATACCTCCTAGCTTGATGTGGGCTCAATAGCATTACCTGCTTCCCTAATGTGCCTCTCAAATGCAGTTTCTGTACAAAATGTCAATTTCTTATCCAATTATTCTCTTCAAATTAAAGGCACACTTGATTTGCTTTGTATTTCAGGTTCATTTGGACTGGTAGGATTTTGGTCTGTAGTATTAAGACCTGCGTTTTTACGGTCATTGGTAGATTATTAGCTGTTCTGGCATAATTTCATTACTCTTGGAGAATCTTATTCTTGTTCATTTATGTAATTTGCGTATGTTCAGTGATGAGGTGTTCAGATTTTCAGGCTGTTTGAAAATATTTACACTTCTTTTATACTGTAGCCTTCTATTATTTCAGCAGCAATGATTTGAAATAAGATAATTATAATAATAGTCTCAGTTCGAATTAATGTTGTCATTTGAATATTTGATCCCTGTTGTTATAACTTTACCTGCTTTGATTCTTGTTTGTTGTAAACTACTCTAATTTATTGTATAGTTTGGTAAGTTTCTTTCTCAAGCGTCTGTGCAAACACATGGTTTATATGAAAACATAGCAAGAATAGCATTTTGATTAAAAGAAAAGCTACATGGAAGCAACTTGTTTACCTATTTTAGCATTGTGATCAATTGTAGCAGTTGCTTTCGTTCTCCATTTGTAATGGTCAACATTTGCATACAGTCCGTAAAATTGCCTTATTGCTATTGTGATTCAATTACTGGTAGATTGTAGTATGAGTAAAGATATTTACTTGCCGCAGAAGTGAACATATTATTTTGGTTGCTTCAGCACAGAGAGAATAGTTAAGGATTTTGAATGAATTCGTGCTTTGAATTCCCCCACAAACGTGCACAAACTCCGCAGACGTTGGACGGAGTTTTTATGCAATTTACCTCCGATGATCTCCGTAAAGCATGAATTTGTTTTCGAATTTATCGAAATAGCTTTAGATAAATGTTTTCCTGCGTTTTAATTGATACGTTTCAGTTTGATCTTGAATTCTCAGTTGTCTCATAGTCTTCGTAGTAATGGAAATATTGCGTGAAATTTTATATTTTCGAAGAATAGCTGTAGCTTTCGATTGGCAAAAGATTAACAAAAATCCCACGGTAGTTCTTTCAGAAATACTACAAAGAGTGTATTTCTACAAAAAATCCGGTCTAAATCGTCAACATATTTTACACGTTTGTGTTTGAATTAAGACCGTTGAATTTCACGGAATTTGGCTAAACTAGTCCTCCCTCCATCTTACCAATGTTGACACTTTCAAGTGATTTCATTGGACCAGAAGGCTGCTATTTCGTAGCTGGGCTTTATTGAGAGTAGCAGCTGAGAACCAATCAAGAATTGATGACTAGGTTTTCACATTGATGTTATTATTCATTGTAACCTGATATTATGACAATGGTAATTTTATATTTTTGACAATTGGTGAATACTTGTTGCTAAATTCTAGATCCATGATATTCATAATTATTTATAAATCACCAGCAATAGCATACGTTTCCAGCAAGATATTATAATTAGAACCAAGATAGTGCCACTCAAAACCTTGATTTTGAAAGTTTTAAATAGGCTAATACCAGGGGGAGTTACTCTCATTTTTATTTCCTAGGTAGAATTGACACGATGAAAACCCAGGTTCATAAAACGGTGGGAAAACATGAGTTGTTTTACAGTGCTTTTGATGTCTGCAGAAAAACAAAATAGACCTTGTAAGGCTAGTTAGAACGGCTCTTTCGGCATTTACAAATTTAAATAAAAAGGAAAGTATCTCCCCCTGTTCAACTTCAAAACTGGTCTAAAAATAGTAACAATCGAACGCTCATTTCACCTCTTCTTGAACCCCAAACCATATAGCAAAAGCGATTATTATACGGTAAATGCATGGTCGTCAAAAGTGTGAATTTTGATAACTTTACATTGGTTTTGTGAATTAGCTATTTCTTCAATCAAATCATGTTCTCCTTGACTGGAAGATGGTAAATATGGTTTATTTGTTCGATTTTGATAAACGTAAAATGAAGTTTTAGCCTATTTAGAACTTTCAAAATCAAGGTTTTGAGTTAGACGATCTTGATTCTAATTATATTATCTTGGCTGCAGGGTTCCTTACTTCAATCACTCATTGATAACGTTTTATGTCTCAATTTTTTCCACATTATGCATTGTCGTTCTGAATGATGATTTGCGATGTGGGGCAGCAGCTTCTTGCAACCCATCTCTGGAGATTTTGCTATATGGAAAATTGCTATTGGACGACTCCAAAGACTCTTGTTCATGGTTTCTTGTTTTCAAGCTAGATACTGCGGAGAAAATATGGTAGATGAGATATTCACCACTGTATAATAAGAAGGATCTACTAATCAGAGTGTATGGAGGGAAACCTTACATTACTATATTTTTAGAGCTGAAGCCCGCTGTAACGGAGTGCATTCACTTCAAACCGATGAATGCAGTTACAAAGATATTTCTAGAGCCTAACGAGCAATTACTCACAGTTGAGTGGATAAACATTATTTTAACGAAACTAGCAATGAGTTGATAAATCAGCTTAGAGTATTAATCACGCTGCTGATAAATGTGACTTTTCTCATTTCAAAAAACAATAATTGACCATGCTAATAAGAAGAAGAAGATGGTCTTCATTTAATGTTTTAAGCACAAATAAATTTCGAAATTTCTTTTGGAATTATCATAATTACCTCCTACTAAACTTTCAGCATCAAACTCGCATATCTGAGTGCTGGTATGTCCTTCAATTAAATCCTAAAAGAAAGCTATAATTTTACCATTTTTGCTCACATGTCGTATCTGCAATTACTGTAATCTATTTTCACTTTTGTCATGTAAATTATCTGACTCCACATTTCCCTGCATCTGAACCCTACTCGCAGCTAGCTATGTGAATAATGTGAGTACTGTATTGGATAGCGTGAAAGCCAACTTGTCATATCCTTTTGTAGATATTTGAATTGTTCAGACTGTTTGTAGCTCCTCTTTCGTGTCTGTCCTTCCATTTGTATCAATGTCACTGCGTCCCAAGTCATAGCTTGAAAATTTTACGTTCCAAAATCAAAGCTAAAGCAGAAAATCCTTAATCCCAAAGTTTTCCCTATCAGAGACTGGGTATCGCCATCCATAGGGTAAATGCGATAAGCACCATGGGAACCCTTTGGTGTAGTACAGATAGGGTGTTTTGAGAATAGTTTAAATTTTAGCTAGTCATAGGTCAGCTTAGTCTTGAACATTTTTTTAATTAAATTTCATTTATCCTTTATTTTGATACTTATAGTTCATTCGTTGATGATTTTTACTATTACTCCTTAATCGTATATGCATGTATTATATTATTGAATTGATATTCTGTTTAAAAAGTCATAGCCCTGATCTGACGTCTATAGCAGTTCCGTTTCATCTCCCTGACATGATCTTTTTATCAAAGGCAATCATCTCCTGTTATACATACGTGTCTTATAATATTATTTATCCGCACACCAACATCTCACCTTCTCGAATACAGTATTGAATAATTTAATGGCCAGCATCCTTAGCAATTATATTATCGCAAATATCCTATTAAGCACTGTTGATCCTGTAGGCTAGACAAGGGCTGTGGGAGCTGCGGGTGTCCGGGTGTCGAGCTCCTGTTGTCGTGCAGGTGACTGGTTTTGATCTATCAAAAAATTTGTAATACAGATGCTGAAAAGTTGAGAATAGAATCAAATCATCACGACAATTTACCCTTTCCTTGTATTTATGATGTGAGAAATAAATTTTGCAAATGAATCATGACCACATTTCTCCTTCCACTGTAAAAAAGCTCGAAATCCCTCTGTCATCTCTAGTAATAGTAGTCTAAACTATGTAGATCACTTGAGATGGAACGATCTTTTTGTAACTTACGCTGATTGAAGACCACAGGCTATGAAGCTATACTGCTATACATTGAATTGAATTACAAATGTTAAAAATATTGTTGATAATTTTGTAATATAAAATTAGATCTGCAATCAATCTTCGCTTTTGGAGACTGTCTAATCCAAGGTTTTCTTAGCGTTCTTTGTAGCTCAATGTAAACTCTGGGTCGTAAACAGAAAGAGCGCGCTTTGTAAACTGTCTTTGAATCGCTTCGATCGAATCGATATCTTTAACAAGGTACGGTGACCAGATTGAAGAGCCATATTCTAATATTGGGCTGACGAATGTGACAAACATTTGCTTGAGAAATGTGCAATCTCTGGTGCGGAATACACGATTTATCATTCTTGCTCGAACACTTGCTTTGCGAATTATCTGTGCAATGTGGCTTCAAAATCCATTGAAGATGTCATGATGATCCCAAGAGCGCGAATTTCCGAGATGCTCTCAAGTGGGGAGTCATTAATTTCATACTGATTTTTATTGTTGGATTTGCCTAAGTGCAACACCTTGCATTTATGCATTGCCATTGAAAGTTGGTTAATTGATGCCCAATTAATTATAGAATCTAGATCTTCTTGTAATTTTTGTTGGTCCATCGTAGAGTCGGCTTGAAAATATAATTTGCAATTGTCAGCATAAAGTCGAATAGAGAAGTTTTTTACCACTTTGACAATATAATTTATAAAAATCAAGAATAGTATAGGACCAAGAACTGATCCTTGGGAGAAATCAGAATTGACTGTACTCCATTCAGAATAGGCTCCATTCACCTTGGTTCTTTGCCGTCTTTGTGTGAGAAAGCACTTTAGCCAACGTAGTAAACGACCTTTCACACGAGCTGCCATCAGCTTTTCGAGAAGTTTACCGTTAGATACGGTATCAAAAGCCTTAGCGTAGTCGAGGTATATAATATCAACAGAATTGTGTTTGTCAATTTTGTTTGACCAAATACTTACAGTTTTTACTAATTGAGTTATGGTTGATCTAAGAGAAACAAAACCATGTTGGTGGACACTGATAAAACCATTATTTTGCAAATGATCAACCAAATCATTTTTTAGTAATCTTTCCATTATTCGGCAAACACACGAAGTTAAACTGATTGGTTGATATAATGCGCGATTTTTAGAAGGTGTTGGTGATTTAGGGATAGGTATGACTTCAGATGAAAGCCAGTCAATATGTAGATTGGACGATTCAAGAGAACAATTAAAGATAATATACAAAGGATAATAAATGAAGGTCTTGAATTTGTTGATAAATGAATAAGAGAGTGTACCTGGTCCAGACGAGAGTTTTGGTCGTAAGCTATCAATGACAGATTTCAAATTAGGCATAGTAATGTCTATAAATTCTAATTCTGCAACATCAGATGTTTGACTTAAACCAATTGGACAACCATTGTCGCTGATGAATACAGAATTAAAATGATCATTGAGTGTTTCAGCAATATCAATGTCGGTTTTAGCCATCGAGCCATCGGGGCATTCCAAGGGTGGAAGTTTGGCTTCATGTTTAACTGATTTTGAATAAAGGACCAGAAAACTTTGGACGATGAAGTAAATAGGATAGATTTTGCTCTAGATAGCCGATGTTCCTGTAAAACTGTACGCAGATGTTTTTGTGCAGCACGCCAGTTTGAATGTGCGGCTTGTTCATTGATGAAATTTGACTTTTTAAATGTTTTATGTAGCTTTTGAACTTTTTGCTGTAATAGTCTGATCTTCTTTGGCCATGATTTAAGGCCTGGGATTTTACTGTAGAGGGGAATGTATTGGAGTAGAATTGTCTGGTACACAAGCATGAAGACTTGCCATAGAGAATTGATGGATGTGCATCGAGAAAATATTGCTTGCCAATCAATGTTAAAAAGAAACGATTCTATAGAGCGATTATCAGCTTCATTAAAGTTATACTGTCTTTCGGATTGATGATCAATCGGATTAATTGATAAACTTGTTTTCATAGAAACCGAAAGGTGATCACTTGTAGCAAGAGGTCGTGAAGTTTGGACATTACGTAAGATTAATGGCGTGTCAGTTATCACTAAATCTAGAATATTTGTTTGGCGTGTGGGTGTCAACACTAATTGGGAGAGGCCATTGTTTATAATGAAGGAGAGGAAGTCATGGAGTAAAATTACATAATTGGACTGTTGAATGATGTTTAGTTCAGGGAGATAAACAATTCACATGATTATTTTCGGGGCAGTAGGGAGGTCCATTAAAAATTTAATTTTGAGATTTTCGTTCATACTAAACCAGTTTATGGTGAAAAATTCGATGAAATAGCTGAAAAGTCTGAAAAAGGTCCATATAGATGAGAATGTTTGAGTTTTTAATCCAAATAATAGAATCGAACCGGAAACCATCGGTGATTGGTACGTGATATTTTTACGTCACTACCAGGACAGACTGGAACAATAAACCTTACACACATTAACAGGAGCATAAAGTTTTCAATGATTATTCGTATATTTATCTTCATTTGATTACCAATTTTGATTTGTATTCATTGTATTCAGAACATTAAAAAAGAAATTCAAATTCTTTTGAAGACATTTCCCTCACATTCAGACTGAATTTCTTAGCTGCTTTTGAGGTACATTCCAAAAGTGAGATTTTAATATATATTTTGAAAGTATTTTTGGAAAGCTATTCCTGTAGCCGTTAAGGTAGCGTGAATTTGAGTTCAAGTATAAATCGAAAATTATATTTTTTAGTGGACCCCCTTATTAAGATGAACTATTGAGCTATATTAGAGTAAAAATATTGGATTGAAACAGGGCTAGAATACACCTGCGGCATTCAAGAAAGAGCTAATTTTGCAAAACTTTCTAGAGGGAGTATGCCCCCAGACCCCCCTAGGAGGAAAGGGACTACGACTCTTTTACTACGAAAGCTCAGTCCCACAAAAATCATTTTCTCTCGCTAAGCCACTCATAATTACCCTTCATGTCTACATAACATATAGAGTATAGTAATGAGCTGAATTCAAAATGCAATATAAATTTTCAGTTTTGAGACCCTCAAATTGAATTATTTAGGCACTGTTTTGATGTATATTCAGTGATAGATATTCCCTCAGCCACCTAGAGTCACATTGGTTTTACCTGTGGACACCCACACATCAAGAAACCTTCCACAGTCCCTGAGGCTAGAAATACTATAAACTTTCATCTATCAAATGATCGCCTCCATCGAACCAAAAACATTGAATAGAATCGCACATCAAATGTCTCTACATCAAGCTGTTTCGGAAATATCATAAAATTGTCAATCCAATTACATCAAAAAAGATATTTAATTGTCAATCTACAAATTTATTTAATAGCGAGAGAGATTTGTTAGTAAGAAAGTTCTTTCAGTGGGAAATAATAGCCTCACTCAATCAGTATTCTAGTATCGCTTTTCTCAGACGTGGAAAAAATATATCAAATCAAAATGCTCACATGATGTTTCCTCACGAACGTTGTAACCAATTTAAATTCATTTCCTGTTCCTCTCAGAGTTAGTAATGCGACGAAGGAAAACAACGACAAATTTTTTTAATGATTCATCAAATTATATTGCCAAAAAGAAATGTCTTTCTTGGTCTCTGAAACCTGAATTTGAGAAACGCACATCGATTAGGTTATAAATCAAATTACCCCTGTTGCTATACAGGTTATGCGAAGCTGTTCTCCGGATAAATATGCTATAAATTTTCAATCAAATAATGCAAATATTTTTTATACCGTAAGATTAAGTTTGAATTTCACTCAAAATATTGCAGCAGGCAAAGCTCTCCACTTTTCAATGTTACTTGAGATCCTTAGCTTTATTTCAGCAGTTAAAAATTATTGCATCGGGGTAATGATCTAACATTATTGATATCGCCTCGTAAGCACATGTACTTGTTTGTTCAAGAGACGTTAGGATTTACGTGATGGACTATAAGTTGTACAATATTCATTATAGATTAAATCATTAAGTTTTATTTGAGCTATAGTGTTATTCATATCATTGGGAAAAAAATCAATTAAAAACAACGATTGTAATACAGTTATGAATTGATAAATATGCATAGCTAAAGTTTATCAAATTATGAAAGATTGAAGAAGAAGAATTGAGGAGTTGCAAAATATCAGAATTAAGTGGATGTGGATGGGCATAGAAAGCAGTTCTTGAGGGTACATAGGCTGAAATATTGGGCATTTAAATAAGACTTGATATCAACTAAAAAACGTTGCGTGTTGGCATTCGATTCAATCATTTTAGGGAATGAGTTGTTCAATACTGATTGTATCTTATATGGAAATGACTGTAAGTGATTAGTTCTGGCAAAAGTAATTAAAAATACATTGTTTTTGAATTGGTGCTCTAATTTTAAATTAAAAATTTCTGTCATGATTGGTGAACACTATTCTATATTATTAGTTTGGCAGGAAAATGAATATTTTATGCAAGTGAAGATCATGGAATCTGAGAATGTTGAGTAAAACGCTCCACTTGCATCACAATTTGGACACATTTTTTTTTCAAATTTTATTTCCCCGCAATTGAAAATCATATTATTTGAATTTACTTGAGCTAATAATCGGCTGATTATGATAGAACCAACTAGCGACCGAAACCAACTTTGAATTCTAATGCTACCTGGTGGTACGCCACATGTAATAAACTGCGGCTGTTTTAACTGTTCATTGAAGGCAACAATTTGTGTTCGGTATTGAAATAGTTCTGAATCCGACTGATCTCTAACCTTCCAAAACAATAAAGAGAAAGCTTCCTAAGCAGCATATCACGTGAGACTGTTTCAAATACTTTTTACAATCAATGAAAACTGCAAGGTCGATTGTTGTGGAAGATTTATGAAAATGCTGTTTAAAAATTGACTCCGTTCAGTGAATTGATGATACTCAAACTGGTACAGGGTTAGGAAGTTTAAACTAAAATATTGATATAATTGATTGTGAACAAAAAGTTCAATAATTTCTGAGAATGTGCTAGGGATAGAGATCGGTCAATACTTAGTAAAATTATGTTCACCACCAGTGTTGAATAATG
>JANVCG010027430.1:0-11378 GCA_025505365.1 Haliclystus inabai | reverse complement strand
AATGTAGTTCAACAAAGATCATTAACAAAAATCATTATTGCAAATAGTTTTTACTTCCCTTTATTGTATTGGACCCCGACGTCTCATTTTACCTCAAGTTGCTATGTCCAAAAACATATTTTCAGTCTATTTCCTCATTCTCCCTAGCATGATTCGGACTCTCTTTTCGCCCCCAATGGCACATATTCCATTTATCACACAAAAATCTATAAATGTTCTGTACAGATCTAATGAGAATTATAATTTTAACTATACATAATGGCAGGATCAATTTATTGAGATGTTCCATATCACCTCTTGAACAACAACTCTTTCCAAGCCTTCTGCAGTAATGAGAGAAAAGGGGAGGAATACTACATGCTTCTAATGTTAAGAGTTTTGCCAAATATAGCACTACAGTAACTGAATATCAATTGATATCGTAGGTTGCATAAATTTGAGATGGAACATGGTTACGTTCATCGGACTAAGTGTTATCTATAGAATATTTCACTAGGATAAACAAAAGTGTATTCAATGCACTAGATGGAAATTAGCTGACCGATTCCGACGAAAAATTTAAAAGTAATTACTTTCTCAATTTTGAACAAGTAAGCAGCTAAAGTCTAATTTTTATTTAAACGCTGATACCATTTTACGGTAATATATATTAATTGAGAAATGTATAAATCTGTATAAATCACAATTTAGTATGAATTAAATATTTCTAATATATTGATATTTAGTATATAATTACTAGATAGATTGTTACCTTGATCTTTAAATCACTTTTAAGGTTCTAGACTGCTTTTATGATTAGCTGGCTAGTTTTGAAAAAAGAATTTTTTGAGTTTTTCAGTATTATATTTGATTAAAATTTGACAGAAAGCACCATAGAGCTATATCATGATCTAATGCTGTATAAAATATCAAAGTTCTTGAATTGAAGCTACAGTCGAAAAAAAGCTCGTCAGTGAATGGAGATCAAATTTGTCAATGCTTGTGTCATGCTTACATGTTTTGAAATATATACTTACTGCTTTGCTCATCGGCTTGATTATCGTTCGACTCTCCTTGGCTCGATTCTGTAGAATTAAACCACAATTTATATATTCATTAATTCCACTTAAATAAATTATCAATTAAATATGCTCCATCTGAGGCTATTTTTTCAAGTTAGCAGTGCAAATAGTTGACTTTTTTCGTATCCATTTCAGCATCTATACTGAAAGAATTCTGAATAAAATCATATGCCTAAATTTATTGATAGCTCACATCTGAGTAGCTGTGGGACTAAAATCGACAAAGTAAAATAGCAAGTGCATGAACTATATCAGATGCGGAAGAAGAGGGGTTCGGAAGTAGCGCTTGAACTACGTGAAATATTCTTAACGAAGTAGCGATAGTATTTTCATCATCATGCCAAGAAAGCATGATAAGCTCACGACAGCAGTAATGCATAGTTATCCGATTTTTACAACCAATGGGATTTCTTTCTGTGCGACTTGTTGTTTTTGCTACTCGTTCCCTTCCTTGTCTAGACTGTGATTTAATCTGTGTGGCGTCAATCCACAAATGAATCACCTCTTATGCAAACGAATTTCACCATGTTCAATAGAATCTTTGAAAAAAGCGTAATTTATATTGGAACGATGTTCATCAACAAATGAACAACCCCTTACTCAAATAAGATGAATGTAAACAAAAGAACAGGTAAAACTCAGTTCCTTGATCGGCACGGTTTGTTCTCATTCTGAACCAACTCCAGATAATCTTGAAACGAAAAATCTGTCTCCAGATTACTCTCTCTCTACAAATATGCACGTACTTCACTTTGCTTGCAGTATGACTTCTCAAGATCATTGCTGCCTTCGTTGAATCGCCTGTTCAAACTGCAGCGTAAGAGCAAGTTCTTGGGCTGCTCAAATGCAGTTGAGGCTTTGAGGAAGCATTTTTTATCTTGCTCTTTACTATGAAGAACAAAGTGTTATTCAATTGATTATGGCTACAATTCCGATGTCAGCGCATTTCCTGACGTAGCTGCAAACCACCACAACATAGCGTTGACATTACTTGCATCATGGAAAACCGGACGTTTGACAAAATCTATCTATTTTGCTATAAATATTTAGCTCTTCTGTTGTTAATTTTATCAGTGATTTGTCTGATCGACCCAAGTTACTTTGAGTATTTCTGTTTGTTTTAATTTCATAGGAATTGCTGGTAATTGAGCAGGATAGACTTCACTTCATACGTGTTGAAGCTGCATTTGTACTTCTACAACTACGGTTCCCTTGATAAAAACTTGGATTATGCTATTCTTCATGTCGTGTAAATATCAGAAGCGGTTTTACAATTACATTCGTCATTAACAGATGCTGAATGACAGACGACCAGATCTAGGTGCTTTTATGCTATTCTTTGATAAGGCTGTCTGTTTGCTTCCACTTTCCATTTTTGATAGGTTTTTGATTGAGGGTGATGAACATTTTTTTACCAGACATATAGACAATAGTAAACATTGTATTTTGCTGGCAGTAGCCATTTTTTATCTAGCTATCAATTAACAAACACATTTTGTGCTTATGCTTGAATTGTAGCCTGCTGGTTTCTAATTTGTAATTATCTCGCTAGCCAAATCTGGTAAATTTTACTCTATTTTGCCTCTCAAGTTCAATAAAAAGAGGTCTCTCTTGAGGGCCATTGAAAACTGTTTTTTGAAATTTCCCAAAGCGGCATGACTTTAGCCCCTAAGAGAAGGTTGCCAATTCGAGGCAACGACCTTTCACGCCGTTTCTGGGACTCCTCCTACAATTTCTGGATCCGCCCCTGACCCATTTTGTTAGGGTTCACAAGTGTGTTGAGCTCTACATGACCTTTGCTTAGATAACATAGATATAGACCTATCAATACTGGCTCGAAAATTAATCACTTTGATGGTTTTTGAATTTCAATGAACTCATAGAATTGTGAGTCATGAATAGAAGTTTTGCGTTCCCGGTTTTCCTATAGATTATCAAAGTTGAACGCAACGAGACATTACTACATTTTTTGTGATGTAAAAGTGTGATTGATTGATATGGGGCTTGCTACAATTTTATATATGCAGAGACATAAAAGTATACAATCTAGATAAATATTGTCCTAAAAGCAACTCAACTGGTTCGTTATTTTGCAAATATTCTTTTTCAAATGTTTTGCGATTACTGAATTTGATTAGCAAATCGCTATTGCAAATCCATTTTCGAGCACCCTGTCTCAAACAGATTCATAGTAAATATTTAGATTATCAGATGATATTCTTTTCTTTTTTGGCATCTGAAAGAAATAGTTTTAAGAAATTGATATATGCTTATGAATTAACAAAAGCTGAAAATTTCCCATTACTGTGCTTCTTGTTTGAGGCTATCCTGATAGCGGAATTGGGCAATGAATGGAAGGCCCAGTCGAAAATGTCTTGCTTCAAAACTTCGAAAGCGCAGTATCACTGTAATCCAAACTAAGACAAGGCAAAGCTATTGTACTATGCTATTATTAGAGAATCACATCCTAGCTTTCATATCATAGGCAGGCATGATTGCCAGTCTTCACTTTCAAACCACGTCCATCAAACATGGCAATTACCATTGAAATTAAAAAGCCTGATTCCATTAAAATGTTCAACGGGTTATATCAATACTTATCCACTTTAAATCTACTTCCACTGTTGAAAGCAATGCAAGAGAGTTTGCCCAGAAAAAGTCTGCTGTTTACTCGTAGCAGCAGTAAAAAGTATATCTAAACCAGATAATCAACTGAGACAAGACCAAGTAAGAAATTAGGCTTTCTTATCAAACACAAGTAATGACCGAGCGTGTTGTGGTCGTGCTACGGCTTTTAAAAACAAACGTTCGATAGCCATCTTTTATCGGAACTCCCATTCTCTGTTGAAAACGATGCAAAAGAGTCTGACTGGACAGAGTTTACTTCTTACTAATAGCAGAGGCTAAGTAAGAGGCATACTTGAAGCTCAAACTCAGCCGAAACAATGAGAAAACATCAGGCTTTCAAATGATGCACTACCAAAAGACCATAATATTTCGGCTCTGACATAATTGGATTTCATAGCAAAAGCTGGTTAATGGATATCCTGGGTCATAGTTGATAGATTTACAACTGCGACTGATACAATTTGACCAAAAAGTAACTTTTCACAAGACTTGAAAGAAAGTTTTCACCAGATCATATGCTTGAAGGAGCAAAATTGACCAGCATGCTTTGTACTCTTACGTTTGAAAACAGCTAGTAGTTTTCAAACTCGATTTCAATATAAGCTTCAGACTCGCTCAAATGGTGTTCTAAGTCACAAATTTTCATTGTTTCCAAACACGTGAACTCCTAAATTCGAAAGTTTAATAACCAAACATGCATATGGCGATTACCACTCTGGCGAGTCTGGAAGTTTGAACTGGAAGAGATTGCATAATTGATATTCTAAAAATTATGTTAACATGAAGGGATTTTAGTCGCATCTACAATAAAGAATACTACTATTTATCGCTTTATTCAACTGTTTAGGCTTGATTTGTCATGCTGTATTCGCAACCGGTTGTCGGCTAGTTGTGAAAGAGAAAAAAGGTTCAAATTTTTTTCAAGTCCTGTTTATCAAAATGGTCATTTTGAATTACATTATTATCCAAGAAAGAGAAGAATATAGAACGATGATGGTTGTTTGCTGTTTACCCCCGGAAATTCTTGGTTTGCAGAGGCGAAATACGACGACCTTTTTGCAGCATTTCTGATTAGTGCAATTTTATGGCTATTATCATGTTGTTTTCTGTTGTACTTTTGATATCGGATTAACGTTGCTTAACAGCTACTCAAAATGGAACTTGCTTAGAATTATGTGTCTCCTCAAGATGTTTGGATAATAGAAAAAAAGCTTCGAACGTTTAAGAAAAATCTTTGGAAATTTTGGATAGTGATCTGTGTAGGATGCACAACATTGCATGTTGGCCAATTTTTCCCCTGTAAAAGATGTGTATTTACCTTGACATGGGTCTTCATTACATATCTTTGTCTGAGTTGCATCGCCTTGGCAAGCTTGTCCTCCATGTTCAGCTGGGGGATTATTACAATGCCTGCTACCTGTACTTACACCTTCACCACACGATACTGTGCATCCTTGTACATTCCAGCCTGACCAACCACCATCAACTAATGACATGAATAACTCGTATTTAGGTACTAACTTTTTATATACGCAAAGATGCATAATCGAAATTACCATGCAAAATATGATATAAATCAAACATCAACAAATATAGCATAATGTATCAGATAGGAGTCCACCAAAACTGCTGATTGTTTTTACCATCATTTCCGAAATACGATTGATCAACATGTACACAGAATAAATCCAAAGCATAAAAGCCAAATGCATATAGAGATTGGGAACAGCAGCAACAATCAAATCAAGGGCTCAATGATGATAGAAACATTATGGGGCACCATAATCTAGATTATATGTAAAATTCTAATAATATAAATGACTCGAATATAAACTAGATTAGAAATCTGAGAGAAGACCTTATTTCTTTCCAAAGAATTTTGGATTTACCTCAATGTCATTTGATACCAAAAATTTATATCATTACACTAGTTGCAGATAGCAAGATGCTGGCCGTATTTATCAAAATGTTAAGTATACGTACTTGCAAAGGTTTACTATTAATAATTCTAGTGAAAGTATTTGGTCTACCAATGTGCTCTGTAATACATTAGAATTACCTGGACATCGATGTTGGTTACAATTATTTGTCCTTGTTGAATCTCCTTGACAGTACTGTCCTGCATTTCCACCTGCCGGATTACTGCAATATCTTACTTCCGTACGTACTCCTCCACCACATGCTTCCGAGCAACTTTGCTGCTCTTGCCAGCTTGACCAGCCATAGGAAACTAACGAAAAAAGAGGTTAATGACTTGAGATAACAAATAGTACATGTGCTATGTCAATACAGAAAGTAGATTTTCAAAACCGATGATTATGAATTTATCGTTCTGGAATAAAAGATTAGAACCTTTACAGTAGCATATTATAATCAGCATATTCTTATTTTAGTGTAATTAAATTACTGTAATCAATCAGTGTAAAAATCAATAGGCACGTGACTAATGATAACGTACACTTATTCTGATGCAGCAGCACTATAGCTTATTAAAATACTTTATACCGTCACTATAATCCCCTCTTAACACAATATGCAAGTGAGATTTGATAAGTACAGATGCATTGCGCAACATATTGACAAATCGTAAAGGAATTTTGGAGTTCGTGATCAGATGAATTCTTATTTTTCCGCACAAACTATGTCTAATTAAAACATTTGTCAATGTCTTCTGCTGATCCTTAGAACTATTCCTCCGAACGAATACCAAGTCTCCATACAAATTAATTGTATTAAATTAACAATAAAAAATATTTCAAGCAAAATTTATTCTATTTTAAATGTTGTATCTACCTGGACATTGATTTCCATGACAGTTGTTTGTCTGTGAGTCAATTCCAGGGCAATTGTTTCCCCCTCCTGCAGGTAAGGGATTGTTGCATTGTCGAAATTCTAGCACTGTCCCTTGACCACACGGTTCGGAGCAACTACCTTGTGTTTCCCAGCTTGACCATCCGCCATTAACTTTAATGTATAGAGTAGCGAAAAATCTTAATCAAAATATTAACTTATAATCTATAATCAACAGTAAGCAATTCATGTTTCCTCAACCTAGATTGGAGCAGCAGTATTATTCCAAGGTAATTCTTGTATAATATAGAGATATTAAAAATGGAATGTTAATATCATCTTATCGATAGTTAGAATTTTCTATCAGCATAATGCAATTGATTTCTTGCTTCACAAGAGAGTCATCGATTTTTGTTTAGTGAGAAGTATGTTTATTATCAACAAAACCATTCTTGCTTTAATTTAGAAGTTAATTTAAGCTATCAAAAACCTTAGTAGGTCTCTGTGAGTTGAGATATAAAGTTTACCTCGACATGAGTTTGTATTACAGATTATATCTTTAATTGCATCACCAACACAATTTGATTCTCCATCTTCTGGTAAGGGATTGTCACATGTTCTTGTCATTGTCATTGTTGCTCCGCCGCATGTCACAGGACAACTTCCTTGTTCTACCCAGCTTGACCAACCACCACTACCTAATGGATTGTATGAATTAAGTATCTTAGAAGACAGCTGAAGAGTTTCCATGGTAAAATTATATGCTAATCACATATCTCTCGAGCCATACTAGCAGTACTAGGTAAGGGTGGAGTTGACACATACATTACCTGCAGCAAACCACGGTGTTTGCTTGGTTATTTTTCTCAGTGACGATATTAATGTTAGATAAACCTTGACTGAACATGATCTCTACAAATCACCATTAGAAAAATAGGAAAATAATAACAGAATAGAGGTGAGAGCTACTTTTTTCTTTTGATATTTAAGTTAGGAAGACAATCCCCAACTAGTAATTCCATGAGAGGCAAATTTCAGTATCTGATGAATGATGTTAAGGATGAGCTGAAATCACTCTGTTAGCAGGTTTGCTAGAGATCATTGATATAAGACCTCAGAGGAGAGCAAATATTTGCATTTATTGGTACAACACTGATATTACTGTGAATATCAACATGGTCTCGCAATGTCTCTACCACAAACACTGTGTGAAGAAAGATATAACTTCTCGTTATGTTAAGGGTATACACTAAGTATGAATTTGAATTTTTACACATTATGTCTGGCAATTTAAGAACAAATAAATTTCCTCCAGACAGATGAATAGTGATTTCACTAACTGTGATATTTTCACGTGCAAACATACGAAAACGTTGCAAGATCTATACGTTAATAAAGGCGTATGGTAAAGTAAGATTACGTGTCATAATGAGAATTGCCATGGAAATTAGAGGAGTTGTTTTCTTCAATCCTCGATGAACGGATTGAGTCGTGCTTCGAGAGTAAATTTATTGCCTCTATGATTTCAGATCCCAATAATGACCCAAATAATAGCCTTACATCATTTTTGGAAGTGCAATCCATGTCGGTGCGCAAATAGCAATAGAAAGTCTCAGATTGAAATTGTCCTTCACAACGCATTTATAATAATCGGTTATCAGAAACTATCTTCATTATTGACTTTGTTATGGATCTTTTTCAAACAATCTTCATAACATTTTGGATTTTTTATTTTGAAATTCTCTTCAATGAGTTCTAGTGCAGGTGAATGAAGGGAGTGAAGTGACCTTCTAGAGGAACCCGAAGCATGACTATCCCTGACATAGCCAGCAAGCTAAAGGCTTTTGTTAGATAAAACTTCAAACCATTATAATTCAGTTTTAGTTGACATCAAGGGTGATGTAATTAATCATCCAAGTTGTTCATTTCTGCCATGCCAACCAAAAAAACAAAATGGAATTCTACTACACATTTTTTCCGGTTCGATATATTACCCAATTATTATGTGATCATTTTCGTTATGGTTCTGGAATACTCATTAACAGCAGAAATAAACCCTACAATGTTTCACATGCATATAGCCATTCTATTCTGTCTAGCTTAAATCTTAATTCAAATTTAGTTAGAATGTGTCAATTCGAAACACATCTGCGCTTGGACACAGTCAATCTATTCTGGCCTAATGATAAGATAAAGTAGCAAGGCGTGAATAACCTGCTGGATGAAAATTATGTTTGATAGACATTAATTGCTAAATATTGCTTCATGTGAAACAATATAATAAGAATACTCCTCTTGACTTGATTCTACAAAGCCATTATTAGAACAAGTAGCACTATGAGACAATCAAAAGCTTTTCAAATCCATGTGAAAAACACACTAAACGAAGAGTATAGACTGTTAAAAAATTGCTCACGTACTTTCAATTTAACTTTCTTTGTAAACAAAAACACAGGAATTTTAACATTTGGTCCGTACCATGAAATAAAAATATAATTGAACTATCATAGAAAGGGCTACCATATATCACTCTCGTCTGCAACAGACGGTGCTGTTTTTTGTTTTGGACTCCGATTGTTGACGCCCAATGATTGAATTGCTAATTTCGTTTCACAAGGCTTCATTGCAGACTTGCATTGATGGATAAAGTATAGTGCTTTGCCACTCTTGCTGCTGCTGCAATTTTACAGATGGGATTGTATTGGATAAAGCAAATCAATGGTCTACCATCATCAATTGAATTGAGCAATAAGAAAGAATATTGTTGAAATGAGGGAACAAAATTTCAACACAGAGCTTCATTCGTGCTCAGCCATCAAGCGTAATAGTTCAACTCAGCATTGTTACAAATAGTGTTTGCTTCTGAAAGTCTGCTCTATTATGATACCAACTTTACATTGACATATAGGATTTGCTTAACGAAACTTACCATTACATTGATTTATGTTGCACTCACTCTGCCTTGATGAGTCACCAATACAATTATTGCCATTGCAAGAGGGTGCTGGGCTGGTACAGTTTCGAGCTTCTATCCAATGTCCTGTCCCGCAGTTTGTTGAGCAAGACGTCACGTTTTCCCAAGATGACCATGAACCATCGACTATATAAAAGAATTTAACATTATGGAACTATTATTATTAGCTTGGAAAGCTTTGCATAAATGACACCAGAAAAACAAGTTTGATAGCAATTTTGATTCTCCTAAATGTTGGCTATTTTGCTAATTTCAATGTTTGCATTGCATATAAGATGGCTTGTAACACACTCGTACCGACTGAATATTTGTAATTATAATTCAAGTCTGTCTTGTGTGTTCAAAATTTGACCATTTGAGCTGACACAAGTTGCCCTGAAACAACGCTCGTTAAAATTCAACTAAATTTTATTTACGTCATAATAAGAATTCAAAGTTAAATATTCTGGAGGACAACGTAACAACAACTTGGCATCTGATAATAGAATTATAATTGTTTATAAATTGTACAAATCTGTCACCCTACTTTGATTGTCTCCGTCTTGAATGGATAAGCAAAACTATGTTTACCTGCTGTTGATGGAATGCATGAACGCTGAAAAAATTCCAACACGTACAGATTAGAAGGGTAGATTTGAACAGCTAAATTTTATATTTCGAGATGTTGGAGTGATTGAGGTCCATGGTACTGATAAAGTCTTTGAAAATAAAGTAATGAAAATCAAGAAACTATGAAACTATTTGAAAAAGTTATGAAAGTAACGAAATATTCATTTGCTTCTCTTGAAATTGAGCATTCTTATCAAATTTGGAGGCGTTGACTAAGCCTGTCACCCTAGTTTTTTTATATCCAGATCCTTTCCTATAGAAAGCCAATAAATAATGCTAATAAATAAAACAAGTAAAAATTGTATGTAATTACTACTTTGAAAATCAAAGGAAATCTTTTGGTAGTATCATTGTTCGACAGTTGAGAGGAAGACAGCTTTCTAAAAATCCTTTTCAAATACTTTTCGGAGATATTCATACTCGAGTTGATCAAGTAGTTAACTGATTTGTTTCGAAAAGACATTTAAAGGCATATCGAATGCTTTCATAGTGAACATACTGGTCACGTCAGGAGATATGAAAATTACGATGTTGATCAGAAATTATGATTAAAGAGAGGCTTGAAACTTTTTTTAAAAATATAAGATTATTCGAAGAAATTTTAACACAATGTTTGCGCTGCAGTTAATAATTCCTTATGCATTACTTTCTGTCCCTTTAAGCATTTTTCGTGGCTGCATACAAGAGTACACAACACCTACTATTGCTTTATCGAGATTAGTTGAATGACAATGTCGAAGTCAAAAAACCCTTATTTTTGTAGATAGTTTACCTTGACTAAAGTTTCGAATGAATCGGATTTCAGCTGATCACAGCAATTAAGCCTGTTTTCAAAAACGTTATCACGTTTTGCTTCATTAAATATTGAGTTCATTTTCTTCTATTTTCTGTCACATACTAAAGACTTCCGACAGCGTGAATATTAAAGAAAACCGTTTTCTGTTTTTTAAACTTCAAACACAAGATTTTTAAATTCATTGTTCTTCTATAAAAATGACTGTTTTACTAGTAGTCTATTATATGGTAAAATAAAGCCTTTCTATCGATTGTGACACATAATCTTAGTGTTTCCTATCAAATTAGATTTTTATGAGAACCATCTTGCTTTGCGCACTAATGCTCAAAGCCTCACTTTATCAGGATGTCGGAATAAATTCACCCGATCCCTAAAACAGATTCACAACTATTCAATAAATTAAAGAGTATGTGAATATTTTGAAAATGGTATGGTTGGAAATGCAAGAAATCTATTCTCTAAAGCATTTATTTTTGATCAAGTCTATTCCCAGTATTTTTATGAACGATTAATATCATAT
>JANVCG010027419.1:0-11378 GCA_025505365.1 Haliclystus inabai | reverse complement strand
TGTTTGGTTTCAATTCTTTTATTAATTCAAAAATTAAATTTTCATCAGCAAAAACAACTTGAGCCTCAAGATGTTCTCAATTTTTTCTTAACTTTTCAAAAATTTGAGCCTCAATGTTCTTATAAACTGTGTTCTTATAAAAAAAGTATAAAAGCTCAGTATTTGCTTAATAAGTATTGTAAAATATGTAGAAATGAAAGAAGTGGAAACAGATCGAAGCTAATTTCAAAGTTTACATGTGTACCTTTCCATCATTATTCTAATATGCTTTCATTTGCAAATACAGCCCATAAATGTTCAAAGGAAATTTTAACATTTGTACTGTACATATTTATTCATGATACTTAAAATCCAAAACTGAATTTTCATGTTTGTTTGTTTGTTTGTTTGTTCATCATTGCATACTTATGCAATTCTTCTTAAACTTAGAAAAAAAAACCAAGTTTCTCAAATGTCATGGATGCATGACCTGAAGATCCACATAATACGTCTTCATTTGAATTAATTGTGTTTTTAGCTTTTTTCTATATTAAAGAATTTCTTCATTGATTCTGTATTTTCCTGAAAATTATCCCAAGAGTCTAAAATGACCAGAATCCTATACGCATTGTTTTTGTTGTGAACATGGCTGACATGATGACGCTCTATACCGGAAGTGACATTGTTAACAGTCGGAGAAACGAGGGATCTTCAGGAGATTGGGAGGGGTGAAGATTGAAATCTGGCCCCAGATTTCAAACATTTTTGCAACAAGGCTGCTGGTCATTTTAGACTCTTCAAGAAACTAGCCTTGAAAAAAATTTTGTTCGCAAACTTTATAAGACATAGATTATTCCTGGAAAATACCCTTATTGGTACAATTATGCTAGATATATGATGTAATAAATTATAATGTGTCGAGACTGTTGAAGATTTTTTCTTCCATGAATTGGAGGAGCACACATTAGATGGAATAAAATTCGGAAAATGAAAGTAGAGTATTTTCTAATTGCCGTTCCAGCTTATTTAAAAATTATTAAATGCGTATATTTATTAGAGACATGACCTTTAAACTTTTGACATTTAACATAAATATTAGCTGCATCATCTACTTTAGCCTTTTTCAATATTTAACCATTTGTCTCTCTTAACATTGGCAGCTGAGTTAAGAAATAAATACATCAGCCAGTAAATCTCAGTTTAATTTTTTGCAGGTGTTCATATATCCCCTATAAATAAGCTGGAATAATTTGGTAGCAGTAACGCATCTGCTCCTAGTGCAGATTAATGATCATAATCTAGCTGCCAGCTTACATTCTGAGTGAAATTTAATGGTTCTTATGCATAGAACTAGAAATACACTCGAAAGAAAGTTGTGACTGCTGAATTTCCCTAGGACGCAATTGACGTGGATTTTACAAGTATTGTCTTGAACACCAGATCATAATTAAATTCAGACAAATTTTACTCGTGGAATCGAATTTCAATTTGGCTGATACTAATTACAGCGTGACAAAGGAAGAGATAATTTGAAGATTCCAGCCAAACAGAATAGAATCAAAGCAATACGATTCAGTAGCAATTCCTACGCAGTAATGTTGAGTGCCAATGAAAGTACACCAATTTATTTCTATTATACAGTAATACTATGCATAGGTGGTACTCTGTTCAATGGCATGGCATGTTGGTATTACTTTCGAATACTCAGATCAACTCGTTTGTTAGGAAATGCATTGCTATTCAGCTTATTCCTGACTGACTTTCTCCAATCACTACTTGGCTATTCATTGAACGCAGTACATATAGCTGGCGTACCTGGTACCGATGATGCATGCAGAGTATCTGGCTTCATTGTTCATTGGCTATCCATATCATCACTTGCTCATTGTACTGTTTTGTCAATTTTACGATATCGAGTGATATCGAATAATTGCATAAGCGAGAGAAGTACAACGTTGAAAATTGTCTCAGTCTTATCATTGCCTTACTTATATTCAATGATATGGAGTGTAGCCCCGTTCATGGGTTGGTCACAATATGGTACAACAGAAGCATGTGCTATTAACTGGCGTACAAGGACCACAAATAATATGTCATACATCGCTACAATCTTACATGCTGATTTTCTTCTTCCCTTAATTGTTATTCAAGTTGCCTACTTCAAGCTGAGAAGAGTTGTGAAGGCATGTAATCAACACTTGTCTTCTATGGAAGCAGCAGCTAGTACAGAGCTGAAAAAGAGAAAAGCTCGTGAACACAGAACAACTGTCACGGTCATCATGATAGTTGTTATTTTTCTTTTAGCTTGGCTTCCTTATGCACTGGCTGTCACATTGGTTTTTGCTGGTGTTCCAATCCCTGAAAAAGGCGTTGCTATTCCTGCTTTCTTTGCCAAAGCTTCAGTATTATACAATCCAATTGTTTACTCGTTCAGGGATATGGAGTTTCGAAAATTTGTGAAAGCCAAGTTCACAACAGTAGTTTCAGGTGCTTCTCCATTGAGTTCTTTACGAAAATCATCTACCCCTAATTCATGATTTACATCACCTATCACAATCGACGAATCTTGATCGGGTTTAATGTTTTCTCGGTGATAAAATAATGTGAGATTGCTGCATCCTGTTCAGTAGCAAACGATTTGCCACGTTAAGCGATGGCATGATAAAGAATGGTTTTCTTAGTTGTTTATGCTGGAAAAATTCCTTTTAAAGGACTGAATTCTTCATTTAGCTTTTAGTTTTCATTGTTTAGATATACGCTACGCACTGCTGGTAGATGCTACAAATTGAGTAACATATCTCAGTTTAAATATCGTTAGTAAAATTTGTTGTCAAACAAATAAATGCTTAGTTAAAACATGTCGATTAGTTATTTTTGGTCCCCGTTTTAATGATTTGACTCTACCAATTGAAGCTAAGCTGCTTCTCCATACATTTGGCTTGCCGGAGTCTTGTCAAAATTGTGTTCCTGTTGGATTTTTTGAAAAGGATTCCTTTCAACTTATTATTTTAAGGAATGCCAATAAGACAAAAGAAAAATCTTGCCCGTTATAGCTTCAATTATCACTACCTCATGCGCTAGTCCATTATTTTTGACGTTTTGGCTTCTATAAGGATCATTGCTTTATTAATCCAACATAATTATATGATTAATTATTATTTTCTCATAATTATGTAATTATGATAAAAAATCCTGCTAATGCAAATATTCCCCATCTGAGTAATCAATTGCTTCAATTCTTTATATGCATACCAAGAGCAAATTCAAAACGGGGTGAAAATATTTATCTAGTTTCAAAGAATGCCATAGCTAAATTTCCTACAAATGAATGATGTGTAAGCCAACAAATGACCAGTATGCAGAAGTGAATCTAAGGTAACTAATGTATATTCCCTATCTACTTTGAAAACGAAAAGTAATGATCATTTGTTTCGAAAGGATGTACTGTTCTTGATAGAACATTAAAAAATCGATTGAAGCTACGTTTGCATTGAACCATAGTCGTTTGACATTTCATCCCAATTGCACTGTCTGTTTTCAGCTATCGCGTGAATGTACATTTAAATGCAGTTAGTGTGTGCGCTTTTCTCTATTCTCAGTGCACATCGTTATATCATATTTTACATAATTGAGTTCAATACAGAAGAGAGATTAAAGTAAAGGAATAAGCAGAACAGTAACAGCGGTCAGTGCATTGACAGTGGATTTCACAGCTCTTGGACATCAGACCCAGAGAGTACTGAGCCAAAGCAGACAAGGAATGTAATGACGGAGGCGACGATGTAAAGTAACATAGCTAGATAATTGATTACTTTGCCAACCATTTGCCATTGCCTCTTCAAAAACCTGTCTCTGCGTTCATCCTTCACTCCTTCAGCCATGAGTCGAAGACTGCGTTTTTGCTTTTGTTGAACGGTTTCAAAGGGTGGCAAGGGAATTCCATTTTTGCGTTTCAAATCTTCTTGTTCTTGTTCCAATCTATCATTCTCTTGCAAACCATGAATAAATCTTTCAAACAAAGAAATATCGTCACTTTCCATTTTGTCAAATTCATCTTCTGATTCGTCACTGATTGCTTTTTCTTTTTCATCAACTTCTTCTCCAACCAGATTTAAACGATTAGACGGCATCACAAATGTTTTCCATGCATCGTTTGCCTCTCCAGCTTTCTTCCTTTTACGACGTGCCAACTCAACCTCTGTTGAAATAAAATATGAATGAGTATATATCTAGCAGCAGTTGTCTTCACAAGGTTAAACGAGAAAATGATGATAAAGTTTTAATGTTGACAGATATTCATAGCTGAAATGAGCTCATTCCAAAAATGCAATGAGCATATGCCTTGAGATTCAATAAGACTTGATACATACTTGCTAGCCATATCAGTGCTTGTGGTTTTACAGCTTCTACTTCTTCTTCTGTCAGGGCCTCCAAAATCGTATCATTCGTATCGTTTTCGTTGACGGTAGCCTCTTTTTCGAAAGCGGGATTTGCAAATGCATTCTGCTGGGCATTTAAGAATGCACGACGGGGGTCTCTTTTCCTGTAGCGTTTCTGCTTCACAGTGATGTTTAGCGCATGAGCGACGTAACCAAGTAAATATTTCTGATATGATGAAGTAAATGAAATAATTACATGAAGAGTAAAACAACTAGCAATAAAAAAAATCATCTACTGTATTATATGTAATGCAATGAGATCGAATGGCGAAGGAAATCATTGTGACTGGTGTTTGTGCAATGCTAGACTATTTTATCTCGATTAATTAAGGTTCTGTTTATCATAACTTGTAAGGTCAACTTCGCTGGATTCAGCCCATAAATATAATCGAATCAAATCTATGCATGTATGTACAAATCTATGTCATTCATGCACCGACGCATGTTTTGTTTCATGGTTGAAGTATTATACTGTTCACGGTTGTACTTCTGTACTGCTATTAAAACCTTTATTTGCAAAGTTGAAATTATTAGTCAACTGATATCAGTAGATGTTTGTCATTATCTCCCAAGACACTCTATCGTGTCGTACTGTATATAATTATTTATTTCAATTTCAATAGGTAGATTATGCAATGCAACAGAACATAAAATCCCAGATGATACTGTCGGTAAGATACCTGAAATACTAAATTAATGGTTTCAGCAGAACTCTGTGGGCATCATAAAGACAAACACGTAAGTCATGCGATGTTAATGTTAAATCGTACCTTGACCCATACAGGGACTTCTGTAGCATCATGATGGTGTAGTCTTAGAACTAAACAGATAAACCCAACTGCCATCGATACTTCAAAAATACAACAAGCGTAATATTTGCCAATCAACGGGACAAAATCGGAAGTTTCCGGAATTTTGTCCTCAAGTAACAAAAAGAAAACTGCTTGAGAAAGTAGAAGTGTCACTCCAACTGCCATTTGCTCTCCAGTTTCTATAATAGAAAAGAAAATGTCAAAATTTTCCAGAAGATTATAAAGTTAAACAAATTAATTAAATCTTTTTAATTTAATTTATTTTCAATTTTAATTGTTCAATTGTAAGTCACATGACACAAGGACACCATTTTCAGGCCAGTGAAACCGGACTCAAAGCTTCAGAAAATGAATGTGAAAGTCTACATGCCATTTTATTAACGAAATACGATAGTTTCTGCCTCCAGTTATCGCCCACAAGAGCATCAAAAATTTACGCATCTCTACCCTTATAGATAGATGACCCTCGTTTCATTCATTCTTTCGATGTCATGAGAACTACACACATGCATCATTAAATATATAATACGTTTTATTCCAACTCACGTGGAGGGATTAAAAATAACAGGATAGTGATTATCTCAATCAAGACAATCGGCAATAAGAAGTTGCATATGTAGTAAAGTGGTTTTCTATCCAATGCCATTGTGTATGATAATTGAACAAATCCTTCTTGGTCTGAAAAAGCATGATAGACAATTTCGCGTGTTACTCTTGTTTTGGCTAAATTCCATTCACCGTTTGGTACAAAATTGCTAGTGTCAATCTTGTCTGTGATTGGCTGGAGATCCATGCGACTGACGTCATATTGAAATGATCCAAATTTCAATTGGCAAATCTAAGACAGAACGATGAATACTTAATAAATCCAGATTCTACACTTTTACATTGATGGACACTGAAAGCTCAAAACATACAAAGCAAACGATGAAAAACTTTATCAAGAATAGATTGTAAATCATCAATTAATTATTATTTCTAATCATTGTTTCCATGGATTGGAAGAAAACACAATTTTATTGTAGCAGTTACCTGACGATCAAAAGGGAAGTCTCTGACAATAATCTCGCAGGTACATTTCAGAATTCTGGGAAAGACGGCAGAAACTTTACCAGTATTTTCGACAATTGCACGTGGTGTAGCAATTTCTTCTACACTGCCGTCGGCACTGAAACAAGACATACCTTCAGTCAAATCAATCATTTTTATCTTATGTAGAAACTCAATCAGCGTCAACACCTGGACTATGAAACGTTTAGCAATAAATATTGAATGGAGACATCCTTAGCTCGGCTTTAACGTAAATTTATAGAATCCACGTGAAGTATATCTGTTTGTTTCACTTTATTGTTTCTTTTCATTATTATAATAATTATTATTATTTCAAATTAACTCATTCTTGGGACGTTCATCTCGACAACAATGATGATGTTACAGGAAAGCTCTTTCAAATTCAAATTTACAAACATCAACAGAATTACTCACTCATTAAAGAGGGCTAACTTGGGTGACCAGATAAGTTCCATATCAATATTCATTTCTTTGATACCACCATATGTTAATGGTTCCCATAGAAGATGTGCATCTTGCCATTCCTTAAAAATCAAATTTATTTACACAAGAATACTCATCTCAATTTCTCGCTACAATTATTGTAAAGTAGTTCTTGATCTACAATCAAGTCTTCTCGAGTAAATACTCAAGTGAATACAAAGTCAAGTGCCCAAATGAAAATTCTCTTCTTACAAGTGTATTTCTCGGTAACAAATTATCATTCAATTGCTGATCAATTTTATATTTCAGAGCTTTCTTCAGATAGATAATCGTCTGCTTTTTTAAATAGTTACTTTACCAGTCTTATCTTTGCACTTGTTGTGATGACTTGATTTTTTTCATCCTATAATGGTGTATAAACAATTATTTTAATATTTTTGACATTATCACCAATTGTCAAAAAAGAGACTTGGGAAAAATCTAATAATATAACACACGTATTTGTCTGATCACTTCAGCTATAGAGGAAAGAGAAAATTGCTACAAATTTGTTGCATAATTCAAGATTCATTAACAAATAGCTATCGGTATAGTAACACAATATGGGCGGCACACACAGAAATGCCCTTCTCGGATAGAAAATGTTTTCTTGTCAGTAGAAAGAGGCTAAAACTATGAGATATTGTATAATAATAATGCTACCGGTACTGTATTGATAAAAGTATGAAAGTTATTATGATCACAGTTCCAATATTGAATTTATGAAGACTGAATAGCTCAACTATCTTATTTATAGTTAAAGCAAATTAAAGTCTACCCTCCTACGATAGGAAATATACATTTTATTGAGAAATATCACGATCATATGCTTCGATAAGGGCATAAAGATCCAAGTGAAAATTCTGTCATGATAATTTTGATCTATCATTCTTCACCATACCAATTTGATCAGCTGTGAAATCTGAGTGCTGTGTCGAACTGGCAGTACGTCAGTATAAGATACAACTGGACGGGCGCTGGCATGATAGCGAGTAGAGTTTAGTAGGAAATCAATAAGGCGCTCTTCATCGCTGGCTGCGAGATTACCTATAAAACAAGAATAAGTGTGATACTAGAATAATAAAGGGCAAAGTTTGTTGCTATTTCTTGCTTTCTAAACTATGGCATGCAAATACTCAGTTTCTCTACATGTTAGGGGTAGCATCCACATGTGTGCCCAAGGGAGTTTTATTTCATGATAAATCCATTTTCTTTGGAACTTATAAAACTTTTACTGTCGAAGAAGTGTACTCTTTAATTCTGGAAATGTAGTATACAAGTATTGTTTTATAAGAAACAAAGCGCAGGCTGTAGTACTAAAAGCTTCTTAATATTTGCAAAATCTTTGTACTAAAAGTTTCTTAACGGTTTCTTAATTCCAAATTTCTCAGAGACACAAACATTTACCAAACTACAAAAAGCTTAATTAACTACATTACATTCAAGCTCTATTAAATACTTTGGCTTCAAAGGAGCTTAAAACTTCATTTGGTAGTTATTTGATGTGCACAAGGCTTACACGGACCAAGTAAGTTGAACTTTGAAAGCAAAATCATACTAATTGAAAAGTAGCCAGTTTCTTGGTAATTTTCAAGGAAGTACTACAGTTTCTTAAATAATTTTCAGCCTTAGTACTAAGTTTCTTATAAACGGATTTCATATAAAAAATAGGTGTATTCTATAATCCACATAAAAATAAAGTATTTGAGACAGTTCATTAAGTGATTTTTAAAAAGGGACCTAGATGACGTAAATCTCTCGTCAGGATACTCATACCGACCCTCTCCCTTCATAGAATATCTCTATTTGAGGTACTCAAAGATTCTTTACCGGATATATATTTCCGAACCCCCTGCATCATTGAACTAGTGTTCTCTTGAGGTATTTGCTATAATTAGTCAACCTGATAATCTTGCAAATGCTGCAGAGACGAATTATTATAGCCACCTATCTATGGCAATCAATTTATAAAATAATGATTAAACTAATCTAATAGCAACATTTATTTGATATAAACTAAGATAAAAATGTAAACAGATTGTTTTCATATAGGTATTCCATTCACTTACAAAATCACTCAACGTAAATTAAAAATATATTTTGGACTTCTTTGATATGAATGGAATTGAGAATTTTTGAAAATATATGATTAGTGATTCAATATACGTCTTTAAATGAAATTGATTTTGTGGCATTTTTAAGGGTAGCTAAGAGAATGAGAATCGCAATGCTCCAGTTTCTCAGTAATTCCAATCTGAAATTTGCAGTACGAGGTACATTAAGACTTCCCTGAAGTCTATATATTATAATCACCCTTTATGGTCTATAACAAATAATTTTCTTTGCATGTAATCTTCCTGTTATATTAGGTATCGAAATATTTAGATTGATGAACTAGCACATTTTGAGATTATACATTATAAATTGAAAATTCGCTACTTAAAATGGGTATCTCTATCAATGTTCATAAATATACCATAAAATTACTAAAAGGTATTATAAACGTTACGAGAATAATATCTATAATACTAATAAATTATACTAAATAGAAATACCTTTTAATTGTAGAAAAATGAGAAGGATTGTAGTAATAACTGCTTTGTAACACATAGTTATCGACATGTCTTCATTCTAAAAATGTTATATACGCGAAATAAATCGATTTGAAATGTTTTTCTTTTTATTATATCCCAGTTGAATATAATTCTATCCAACGGTGACTCTCAATTTGTTAAAAATACCTGCTTTCTTTTTACGTAGATTGATATCCTTGACGTCGTTAATAATTAAATTTGACCTCAAAACGAAGAAGTGAGTTTTAATATAGATAGAAATATAGGAGAATTTTGAAATGAAAAATATTTTTATTACTGTACAATAATTGAACCAAGAAACAATTTTCAGCATAGCTTGAAACATTTGCCAAAAGAATTGACTTAGCTCATTTTTATTTACCATTCAAATCTACAAGCATTTTCAATAACAAATATCTTAAATTGATCTTTTTTGTTGTAATTCCGTCGTATTTAAGCTATATCCATAATTGCCTTATAGGTGTCAATACAAATTACAGCTTTTAAAAATCCAAATACCCAAATGACACAAAAATCCCACTTTTGAGGGTTGTAAAGATATCATAAAGTCTGTTCTGAGGCCTTTGAACAACAATACTTCATGTGGTGATTCTTCAATTATTAATATCTATTCTTCATAATCTTATAACGGGTGACCAAAACAAGATCGATTTTACAGTTTCGTGCTCGCGAGTTGAATAACCTTGACTGTAGCTTGGTCAAGACAAATTTATATATTAAATCTTGTAGTATATTCACCGTTTATTTTAACATGGATTACAGAAGATGGATCAATATTGCTCTGCTGATAGCTACACTTCGAGTTCAAGGTAATATCTCTTCATTATTTGCCAGAATGATAGATTGTTAATTAGAGTAAAGTACGATGGCAAATGCCTTGCCGTTTGTCACTCATTTGATTTGATACAGGTCTATCTTGAGAGTCTAGCTAGGCTGGCAAACTCAACTTACATTGAAGTTCTTGTGTGTTCCAAATTATAATAATATTAAGATTTAAGTTTTCAAGTTTTCTTCAACTTGTGCGTGCTTCAGATATACAAAGCTATTAATGCTGTACTGATAATGTATAACTATAAATATCTGCAAACAATACATAGCTCAACACAAATCTCTCTTCGAAGTGTTTGCAAAACTGTGAAGCTATAGATGTGAAATTGTGTTGACAATGTCATCATTTCAAAATATCTATGTAATACATTATAAATAGCCTGACTTATAATTTGATTCGTGTCCTATGATATAAATTGCACGTAACTATATAAGTATCTATACAATCCCATCAACTCTTTTAAGAGACCTGGTTGTATAGCTAGGAAAGACCAGAAGCGTTGTCGCTGTGAGAAAAACATTGCAAAGACCCGGTGACTTATTTATATAAATTTTATTATTGATATACGTTCTCCGTTACCTCAAAAGCAATGAAAATGCACCCAAAACCTCACTTTGCCTATTGTTTATCAAATTTTTGATTATGCTCCTCGTTTTTGGCTGCAAACGACTCTCATGCACGGATCACTACAAACACTTGATTCAGTGGTATAAATATACACGCAAAATATACCCTATACTAAATTCCTGAATATACTAAATATACATTTCAATGATCATTACAAACAATTTTTTTCTGATTTTGTAATCATAGCTACAGTTGCAGTTATCGATTTGAAAGCACAATTGGTCGTAGAGTTGTTTGAGGATTACGATAAGAACGTTTATCCTGCAGAATTCAATTTCCAAGCTGTCAATATTACTCTTGGTCTAGCCTTAAACAGCATTGAGGATTTGGTAAGTTCCAACATAAATCCTTCTAAGAACTATACCACAAAGTATGTTTTCTCCTAGATATGATTTGATGTGAGTCAACATTCGAATCCCAACGAAAACATGACTTTCAACCAGCCTTCTCTAATTATATAAGACTTAATTTAATCTTTGGATTGAATGATGCATATCAACATAATTTGTAAAGCAATTTATGTCACTGGAAAAAAATTCTCAAAATCTATTAAAATCGTGAAAAT
>JANVCG010027408.1:0-11381 GCA_025505365.1 Haliclystus inabai | reverse complement strand
TGGTAAATCTCTTTGCGTACAACAAGCAATCCTGAAGATTCATCACCATGAGTCTATCATTTATTGAGCCATTGATATTCGATAACTGGGCGTAAAGAATAACAAGTATAGGACAGTTTAATCCCTATCCCCCGATTGTTAATTCGTTTTTTTTGTGTTTTTTTGTTTCAGGATGTTCTCTCGAGAGATCCACACCAGCCATGCCTTCTACTTCAATTGAAAAACATCACTGTGCTGTTAGATTGTGGCCTGTATCAGTCATGCCTCCAGTATTTCTTACCTGCAACTGCGGCAGGAAGGTACATCTATTTCAAACTCCTCCATCATCTCATCGAGATTAGAATAAACACTTCATTCTCTATGAATCCTTGTTTTGTAATCTCTATAATACTTTTTATGTTGATGTGATTTATCATCAGGTTTTGCAATCTTATGTTAGCTTTGGTGTTTTTATCTGACAAATATGGTTGAGCTCTGTATGAAGTAATTAAGTATGTCTAAGAAAGGGCCTCACCTACTCTAACCTTATAAATTTGACTAAGTTTGAATATTAAACAAAACCAGTAGAGCATTGAGGCTGCTCAAATGTTTAGGTTACTAACAGATTTGTCATAACACAAATTTGAAACAGAATTTGAGACGCTTGATAGGCCTAATATTTTGTCATCAGCAGGTTTCGATAAAAGTTGCGATCCTGCGATCCTAGATCGCGGAAGGCTGAGCCGAAATCCGAAGGCAAAGCAAAAGTAAAATAAACTTTCCCAAAGATTTCAAGTAACAATAAAGAAAGTAATTCATTTAAATCTTCAGATTTCATTTAATCTTTGGATTTTCAAAGGGTATTTCCAAATTTTCTTAATGATAATCGGTTCATTGATTTCATTTATTCATAACTTTTGCGGTGTTGTTTCTTTTGAAGTTTCGTCTCCAGTTACGTTATTTTATCCGTGTTGGAGGTGCGAAATGTTAAAATCTTCGTCGCCCCTCTTTCATGTAATATAAGCTTCAGTCCCAATCAATTTACTGAAAAGATGGCGGCTCACGATTCAAGCGCGAAGTTGAGCGATGGCCCCAAATTTATTACCTTATAGGTCTTCAGCAGTAGGAAGTTTTAACCATGAAACAAATACTGCAAAGTGTGTCTAAATATCAACCTTACATTACAAATTATAAATATCATACACACTACTCAACAATACTTCAAGGATGGCAGAAGCTCTAAAGTCTTGAATGAAAAAAACATGTGATTTTATCCCACTTTTTATTCTAACAAATTAGGAACTAGAATGTTGATAACTACTTGAAATGTTTGTTTAAATCAAATTTATGAATACTGAGTGAATCAAAGGTGAGAAAAAAATCAAAAACTTCTATTTTACCTCTTTTTCTACACAAACAAAGCAATACAAAAGTGTTCAAAATCTCTAGTAAAAATTCGAAGTTTTTGCTTCAAATATCTTTGGATTTCGGAAGGCAAAAACTTTTATCGGACTCTGGACATCAGAATTCTTGTTTGGGAGCTGTTAGGCTGCTTGAAGAACTTTTCAGTTTATCCAAAAGCAATTTCAGCATTTCCTGCAATTCATAGCAATGTCCCTATTTTGAGATAAATGATACTACATGTTCCAAAGTAGGCTATGATAATTTTGTAACTATTATTTTTCAGTTCGTTTAATGATTCTGAAAGCCATGGAAAGTCATTCAACTGTCAAGCGTCTTTACCTGACAACTCAGTAAGTTATCTTTGATTAAAACCACATGTACTGCATGGTCAGTGGTTAGGTTGATGGATTTATATCCCCAGGGTCTCGGGTTCAAACCTTGGTCAAGACTATTGGTTGGCATCAGGAAAGGCATCCGACAATGCTACCTTCTTATATTATGCATGTGAACCCAATCCTGTGCAAAAAAGCTTAATGCTTACCTGGTCGTGGTGAAATGATAACTGTTAAAAAGTGTCATCAATGAAATCATTTATAAGTACTAGCCTCTTTAAGAGACTGCAATTCTCAATTGGTAGCCTATCAATACAGTAATAGGCTTTATCCTATGTTGATAAAGTAATGCCTCTCAGTAACTATGAGATCTCACTCCAGTCTTTTGTCAAATGCTACATGAGACTCTTTACGAGCTATTCATTGATGCTCACTTATAGCCAGTAGCTAGACTGCACTAAGCGTAATCATGATTCAATCCAGGAATAGGTAGATCAGAATCAGGGCCGTTTTATGATGTTTTGGGCTGTAGGCACTTTCGTTTTGAAAAGGGGCCTATCTGAGCTGGGGCTGTAGGCACGTGCCTACTGTGCCTCTGCCTTAAAACAGCCCTGATCGTAATTCATAAGTTAAACTATTTTATGTGGCTGCCAGATATCATTGTATTTTTTATTTTATATTCACTTAGCATAGCTTTTACATTTGTAATTTGTTTTTAAATCTGTCTTTGTTTAAACATGTTTGCTAATCAACCCATAACACTTGAGAGTGACATCCCAATGCTCTCTATTTCCCTTGAAGATGAGTCAACCAAAATATTTTTGTTTAGAATGCTGTTGAAGTATCTGGACATTATTTTGTTGACAGCCAGCCAGAAGTCTGTGCACCTGAGGTATTTATTAATTGCCTTTTATAAATTGACTTTTTATATTCTTTCACGCAATGATACTTCCGAGGGGAAATGTAGAGAACATTTTTCCTTGCGATTTTTTTGGTGGCAATGCTGTCCCATAGCTACTTTTTTATCGCAAGTAATTAAAATTGAAGCACTTAGCCTTGCACAGTCTTGTGTAATAGTGCAGTGCTATTCAATACACCTACGTTAAATTGATTCTGAATTACTATCGTATTTGTAGATAAATAGTACTCCTGCTATAGCTAATTGTATGTAAAACAATGAGTTTAGCCTAATGTAGGTTAGGCCTATTGAATACAGCTGCTTTTTTTGCTGTTTCAAATTGTTTATTTATAATCGCACAAATGTTTTTTCCCACTGTAAATCACATAAACTACATCTAGGCCTACAGTGTTACCTATTTGATTGTAGATCAAAATTGCCAGCGATTTGTTATTGGCATTTATTTAATTTTCTTTTATCCAATATTGCTCAGCAAGAGCAAAGTTATTGTTTTGGACTGCGACAATAGAAATCTTTCAGATTTTTCTTTTTAAAGTCATGTAGCATCGGACGTAAAGATGCTATGAAAGTGGTTCTCAGAGTACCTTTGACTTTGATCTAATGTGCGTTCTTGCTATGTGACTGGTTTATCTTATTGCTCTTGAAATTGTACACAATATGATATGCAATGTTGAACAGGTTGTATATTGTGTAATTGATTTATAATTATCTTATTCCAATTTAAAGAGTTTGAAATGGGCCAGAAGCCTTTGTATTGTTTTGTTGATAGCACCACGGTTGTGAGGTGATGACACCTTTCAGTAAGTGGTATTGTTTTTAATCAGACAAACAAAGGATTCTACATCATTTCATGCAATGGTGTTTGAAAACCAATACCATATTTCCGAAACGTTTTACAGCTAGACTGCTCTCGTCATTTTAGACTTATTAATGAAAGTGGTAAAATAAAATCTTTATAAACGGTTACACCATTGAGTAGCCACCTATCTATCACAGTCACTTAAATATATATTGTTAAAAAATTTAATTTTTAATCTATCTAACTCATGTATAACGACCACCTCTTTGTAGTGGTCAATATTCACCAATCTTGTAGCTGGCCATTACATACAGGTTTCACTGTGTATATTGTACATGTTTCTCATTTTTCAGACTGCTACTATTGATTTTTCTCTTGTTGATGCAATCTTCATTTCCAATTGTTACTCAATGACAGCATTGCCATTTATTACTGAGGTAATTTAGAACAATTAACGAGAATAACTGATTAGCTCAAAATTTAACTTCAAGGAAAAATTGTAATCGTATAGGTTAGATGTCGTTTTGATGAATAGCTTGAGGCAATTTGTTTTTAACTCGTGTTTCATAAAAGTATTTGTTTTTGATGTAGATAAGAACCTCACGTTTCGTAAACTTTTTCCTTTTGGAACTAAAAGTGTAACGCAACACAGCTGTTGATGCGGGACTTCTAGATTCTTCTAGATTTGATCATAATGCTGGCAGAGTAGACTAAGTAACTATACAAATTTATTGTTGCAATAGCACTGAACCGCTTTGTTTATTCCTACTGTTTGATGTATAATGGATGTGTTACACTTGAATTAAGCTGTACGGTAACTCAATCTAGACTAGCCTGTCCGAAATTAGAACATGATGTCTTTCTCAAATGTTAAATGCGTATATGCTTGTCTGTGGGATATAGTCTTTTTCACTTCCATATGCAAGTCAGCTTACTTCAAAAGTAAATATCTAACAACATTTTATCCGTAAGAATTATATTCTGGAATTGATGTTCACTAAATTTGCTCCCAAAATTTTGCTGCTAGCGTTATTGGAAGGATTTTTAAATCTGTTCAAATTAGGTTTCAGACGAATTGAAAATGAGCTCACTCATCATAATGTATCTTTGCTTCTCTTCAGATTGCAAAAGCAGATCTTTTTCCATCATTATGAAGGGAGTGCAACCAGGGTTAGACAGGCCATAGTTAATTCACGCTAAAGTTGTTTTTTCATTTAGCATACAGAATTTCAAGGAAAAGTCTATGCCACAGATCCTACATTACAAATCGGAAGGTTAGAAGCTCAAATTTATAGACTTTACTGCTGCAATCTAATGTTGAGCATGACTTTTGCCTTTGAATCCACTTTTTCATGTAAGGTTCTTCTTTTTTTATGTCAAGACTTTTAATGGAAGAATTAGCAACGTTTGGTGAAAATTGTGTCAATGCCAAAAAGGATACATCATGGAAAAGTAGAGAAATTTTAAGGTAGATCAATTATTTATTATTATCATATTATATTAACCATCAGTGTCATTCAACATGTATTTACAGATAACTAACTCAAGTCTCCATATCTCACAATGCATTTTGTATACTCTTCATGTTAAGTGCAAATAAATTTTCATCTTTCTCTCATTACATCACAACTATTTTTGTTTATTCGAGAGACCCAGTGAGATTTATAACTGTCAATATCAGGGTTCCATAAAATTAGGAATTCTGGGGCTGACAGTTCCAAACATCTAAGTATTAAATGAGAAGTCAGGAACAGGAAAAACTTATTTTAGCTTTCTAGATGCAAAATTAACCAATTTTCCTCTTTTCTCTGGTAAATGGATGAAAAAATGTAGTCATGATACATAATGTTTGATCCATTTTATTTTTGTATTTCATCTCAAAACTTAGAAACATGTTGCCTGTGTCATTAATAGTCACAGAACAAAAAATTGCGCAGTGCAATTAGAGAATTTAGATTTGAATGCAGGAAGGTCACATGACTAGCACATCTTTGTTCAGTTTATTAATCAGGCAATAACTTGTGTCTTCAGCTCGTTCTGTCTTTTGCTGCTAACGCTACATAACTTACTTTGAGATAAAAATACACAAACCTTTTTACTACACCCAACATACCGAGAGGGTTCTACTTCAATGATCTATAGCAACACTAGAGACACTTCACCAGGGTCAAACTTTCTTTGCCCACCCATCCGCTCCCAATTATATACGGTAAGTATTTAGGCAATTCCACTGACCTAGCAGTGTGACTGGTACTTGGATTGGTGGGGTGGTGACAGGCCTCATCGCCTACTACACACATACCTAACTACATATCTTATCTACGTGCATTAACCAAAGCTCCCCCCACCAACCAAGCACCAAAATTCCAAATATCTTGTATATTGACCAGAGGCTGGAAGTTTAATCAATGACTATTATTCTGAAGGAATCAGGAGGCCTTCATCTGTTACAAATACAGTAAATTTCATCGATAACTTTCAGATATCATATGGCAAAGAAAAGTAAACAAAGGAATACCACCAGTCTGCTAGAGTCAATAATATTGAATTTAATTTGGAGAAAAACATCAGTTATCATACCGATACCTATTGATCTGAAACTTAGTTTCAAGTTTTCGGCCCTGTCCTTGTTAAGAGCTTTTGGACAAGTCCAAGAAAATTTGCTAGGAAATTTTGACCTAAATTTGAGTATGATGCAATGTAATAATATTTTATTAATAATATCTTTTTGACTTTTATCATTCTAGTCAATTACCACATCCTCTTTGTAGTCAAATTGATGCTGCTGCCTGGCAGACTTTGTACAGGTGAGAATGCATGTACCTGGATAAACCACAATGTTTTTTTCTGGGATGTTTTTTGTTTCTATGTAAGAGTGCATAACACATTAGCTACCTAATGTATTCAAATGTTTGTGTTCTTCACATGCGTAAATATAGCTGTATTCTCTTACATTTGAATTTGTATTAGCCTAAAAGAAGTGAAGGCAGCTGTTTCAAAAGTACAACCCATCGGTTTTAATGAAAAATTTGTAAGTAGCCATTACTAATTATTGTACTTATGGATTCTTCCACTTAATTTGTACGCTGTGTGAGAAGGATACATGAGTTGAACACATGATATTTATCTGCATGATAGACCAAGGTAACTCACTTTAGCAGTTTTTCTTCTTGGTGAAAAAAATATATTTTACCTCTCTCATGAAATAGCTACAATACGTAGTGTAACATTGCTTGCATGTGATCATATCGGAAACAGATGTCAAGTTCATTAATAAACCACATAAAAGTTTCATCTACCCTTGTTGAAACAAAATTGTCCCATGCAGTTATCAAAAGTTCCTTTTTTTGTTGACAAATATCCACTGATGAGCTACACCATGATGACTTGTAGAATAATTTCGTCAATCAGAGGTAACCTAAAATGACGATGTGTCCTTGCAACAGCATGCTATTTTCAGCTGTATCCTATTTGAAGGTTATATGTATTTAATGCTTCACATAGACACATTCTTAATCGTCAATATAATGACTAAGCATTCCAGTTTATCTAGTTTGCTGCTACAGTGAAACCTCTATGTAACAGCCAGCTATGAGATTCAGATAAATTGACCATTATATGCAGGTGGCCTTTATATACAGGGTTGACTTGATAGAAAATACTATTTGAGATTTAGATGTTGAAAAAATGACCATTATAGAGAGGTGCCTGCTTTATAGAGGTGACCGCTATGACACTGCTTCCAGTTTTGACTTATTCATGTAATTGCGTGAAAGCTGCAGACTATTCTGTATCGCACTGCTAATTATGCCGTAGACTTTGCAATTTGTGGATGATGGTTTCTCACAAGAGCGCAGCGGTTTACATACTTTTCGGCCCTTCTTGGCCCGTGCAATATAGATTGGCTTTGATTAATAAAGGGCACACCAGCTTTTTCTTATGTAACTAGGTTATCACTATTAATATTGTCATTTAATTTCAGAATCTTTTTGGCTTGCTTGATGTAGTTGCCTTAAGCTCTGGTTCGAGTATTGGAAGTTGTAATTGGCTTTTATCAAATGACTATTATAAGGCAAGATAATGTATACATTAGAATATGTAATAACTCAATACCATGTATGCAATAGCCGAAGTGCTATGTAACTCAATCTGTTCTAGTGCTATTTTCAGACAAAGGGATTATAAATTTGATATAATTGTTAGGTTTCTAAATCTGTTGCAAACATTATCAATCGGGTTAATTTATTGCCGCGGTATATTGGTCTCTTTCCGCAGTAAATCTGTCAGCAGTACTATCCGTTCTAAACCGCAGTAGAACAGTCGGTTAACAGCGGTTTACCATGCATCAGTATAATAGTCCATTTTCCGCAGGGAATATCTCTCTTTTAGCAGTAAAATAGCACAGATTCACAGTGAGTAACAGTTACAGTAATATGAGTCATTTTCACAGTACATGTGGCTTTTTTCGCATTTGAATCTCGTTTCATGTTCTGATTTTTGTTAACGCACAGTTTCAACCCGTGATTGAAAATGGCTGAGCTTGTTCAAAATTATCAATCTTCTGATTCAAATATATCAGAGGAAAGTGTTTCCACGAATAAGCGGGAAGTGGTAGGCAGTGGGTTTACAAAGCAATATTTGATGGTATAGCTGAAGCAAAAAGACTTGTTGCTAAAGAAGGAATCTGGTCGATACAATACTCGAACGTTACAGCGGAAGGGTTGAAAGTTCATTATCGCTGCAAACAGTCCAAATGGCGCTCGACAAATGCTTGATTACTAGATGTTGAATGCTATTTTGTCTTCATGTTTTACTCAAAATTTTGGTTAATGGTCCTCAATTTGTGTGGCATATCTTTGTTATAATTTCTAGGCATTCGTTGGGGTTGGGAAAATTACGTTTGAGGGAGTGGAGTACGTGCCCCTTTCAACAGGACGGCTCCCATCCCTCACTGCTATTCACTTCAAATTGACTGCTATTTCTATTGAAACCAGGGTAAACCAATTCACTGTTTAATTCGTTATAAAAATTGTGAATAATCAAATATTTACTGCTAAATAAGCTTATAATACTGCTGTGACATTTTAATGCGGTAACCACTTTTTAACTGCGAATTACGACAAATTTGCTGCTTTTTTATTCTATTTTACTGTTACTTTAAAAGACTGTTATATTAGATCAATTTACTGCGAAAATATACCAAATTTACTGCTGATATGATCAATTATACTGCTAGTTTTGACTACTGCTGTTCAACACTAATTTACTGCTGTTATAGCTCAGATTTACTGCGATTTCAGCTTAATTTACTGCGGCGTTAAATCCACGCCATTATCAATGCTATACTAGTTCTGCTACTGAACATTAATGACTTTATACGATGTATATCCTTCTACTGTGGTTTTTGTATCCATCAGATTTCATAAAATGAGAATGAGATTTCACAGATGTGCCATACGGTGTCTTTTATGTAACAAGGCAAGGTTTTGATTCCATACTTAGAGACTAATAAATTGCTACTATATGCACTTCTCTGGATATCTCTGTTTTACAAAATCCAAATTCACAATTGAAATTAGAGTGTTTTTTCACTCAAACTAACGTTCATTGTTTATTCTGGTATGAAAACATAATAGTTATTGGGACATTGTGATTATTTCTTTTTTCTTCTTCTTTTTAGATATCATATATTACTTCATCATCCTTATTCACAACCCATCCACAACCAATGAGACAGCTATCAATTAAAGATAGTAATGTAATGATATTGAATTCATTAACAAATGCACCAACAGTTACACCGGATGGAATGCTAAGGGAATTTTGCACGCATCTTGGTAATTATAGTGTATTATAACTGACTTAGCATCAAACCGAATCTTGGTCTGATGAAACTAAAACAGAATAATGTTTGACGCCATGTGTTATTTGTAGGCTAATGAGGCTGCCTAACTCAACATAGAACTTTCAGTTACAAGAAAAATTTATTTATCAAATAGTTTTACAACTAGCTTGCTCCAGTGTGTGTTAATCTGTCAATCATGTTTCTTGAAACTTACTTGGCATACAAAGTGATTTGAAACATGAAAAATGATTTGGCAAACATGATTTGATAAAACGTGTAACTTCTATGATAAATAGTCTGCAATAGAGTTCATGTGTGGAAGTTGACCGATCAGTATGTGTCAACCATTGCTTTGCTGTTTATGCTAACTCTACCAACGATTTTGAGCCTTAGCTCCTGCATTTTTGTAATGTTTCCATAATTTCAATTATTGCTTGTATCTAGTGATATAGAACTCCAAGTGGAGCAGGTCAGATTCTCAATGTGTAAAAAGTGTATGTGCTTTTTGCCTCCATATAGCTCCTTGATTATAAAATAACAGGTGACCAAATAAAAAATGCAGAAATTGGTTTCACTTTTTATTGACCACAATTGAGAGATAGTTTCTCCTAAACATTGTTTTACTACAGCAGACTTGAAACCCAAGGTCTTGAAACCCCAAAGCCATTGCAGTTAATGAGTTAAATATCAATTTCAATAAATCATCAGGTCAAAATTGCACTTATTTTGCTTTCAAATACTACAGAAGCAATCAGGAAATAAATCTGGACCCACAAACTTGAAATATTGGTATTCTTCTTCTTCCTTTGTGCATTTTTAATTCAATGCGTTTTATCGATGAGCTTCTATTCTGCTTTTTCTCCAAGCCGTTACGCTAAAGAGTGGCGGAAATGTCCTTGTGCCTTGCTACCCCTCGGTATGTAGCCTCTGAGTAAACACACAGTTGTGCTAATTCATTTCAGAAGGAAATCGACTTTGTTGTGTAATGTTTCACCCAACTCAAAGCCTTCAAAAATGTTATTTGTTAATATTTTACTTCTGAATTCATCTCGTAGAAACGTTAGCTATACTTTTGATTTGAGATTGTTATTTCAATGATTTTTAAGTATGCATTTTAGTCATTTTGACTGAAATTGACTATACATTAATTGTGGATTTTGTTTGTTGCGCCTCTGGTAATGTGTTGCAGTCAATTCATGCAAGAGTGGTCATGTTCAAATGAAAACAAAGGAAATAAGTTAACCTTAATTTGATATTTAAACCATGAGCTTTGATTAGCAATGCAATGCCACCTAAACGAAAACAAGCACTTGTCACTTGTAGGTAATATGTACAGTTATGAATGTAATATTACTTCGTGGTTTCACATTTTACATGTTAATTGCTTACTTTTAATTAATACGTTCTGTTGAAAGTGATAGAATATTTATATGCACATATCAAAAAGCTCCGGTTTTTTTCAGGGGGTCGTCTATGATCTGTTTGAATATTTGGCTGGCTTTTTAGAGAACTCTGGTCTTGCTTCTGTTCCAATGTATTTCCTTTCACCTGTTGCTGATAGTACGCTTGCATATGCTAATATCTACTCTGAATGGTAAGGGATACAAATCGTTTACCAAACAATAACCAAATTATCAGCCTAAATTATTTCATTCAATTTATTACTCAAAGATGTATATTCTTTTTCGTATCTGTAATCGTTTTTATAAGCACATTCACAATAAAAGTATACTAAAACATTTTGGGGAAAATAGTATCTCTTTCCTTCAACTTGTTTCACACAGAAAACAGTATCAATGATTGAAAGCACGTGTTAGAATATTACATGGCCACCATTATTTGTTTAGAAAAAAGTTTTAAAAAGCTTTTCTGAAAAGCGATGTTGCTATCATTTTATCTTTGGATAAGCAATCAATTGTAAGTCGCAAACATTTGAACATCTAGTTTTTTGCTGCTCAAACATTTGTTTTAAGATAACTTACCTAGTAGATTGGATTTACTGACATTCTACCCACCTCTTGATCGCATTTTGAATTTATCTAATGTGATTGTGCTTCACAGGTTGTGCACAAGCAAGTTATCCAAAGTCTATTTGCCAGAGGC
>JANVCG010027397.1:0-11388 GCA_025505365.1 Haliclystus inabai | reverse complement strand
TAACTCGTACTTGATTCCATAGGAAGAGAGCTTAGCTAAGAGCTTTGTATGCGTAACCGTATCAAATGCCTTAGCAAAGTGTGATGTCTGCTATGGATTAATGCCTTTAGTTTCGTGTGCAATGTTTCATCAATCAAAGCGTTGACACAACACTTTCGTGGTACAAAAAAATAAACTTTTTGTTAGGTAAGAATCATACAGCTAATTATATATTTTCGCTGAATGAAAACACCAGAGATTGATCTTTGCATTGTAATTTTACAAACCGATCATTGATTACAACAGCAGGTATATTTATGTAGTCAATTCTGCATTTATTGTTCTCAAAACATCTGACAGTAAAGCACATGTCTACTTTATTCGAATTCAATAAAGAATTTAATAATCAATTCCATTTGTACAACGCACAACTTTCTCTTCAAATTGATTCTGGTAAAAACGAATGCGCATTACAAAGCGGTCCCCTTGTATACACCTATATTCGATGTATTTACTCGTCATAAATCCTGTGCAATTAGCTTTCAGCATGTGCAGTTTTTTAAGAATATACATAATAATTGCTATAACGTCTGTTCTGGTATACAATGGGATTTTCCCGACCCTTTTTAGTGTCCCACCATGCTAAGCACCCCCCATATAACCTACTAATATCCCCATTTGTAATGCTCCACCTTGCTTAATATCCCTCCAGTGAATCTGGTTTCGATTTTCTAATCTCCATACAAAATCTAAAATTATTACCTCGCTTAGTATCCCACTTTTCACTGATCCAGAGGGGGGATATCAAGCAAATTCGAGTTTAGTGCATCCTTGGAACTGGAGGGGAAATCATCGCTCATCAGCTGCCGTAATAATTTACTCTAATAGTGAATAAATGAAGGAACGGTTTCGATTTGTAGAATAGTGACATCAATTAAAAGCAGCAGATTACAAAATGAATTAGTTAAAAATGTTTTGAGCCATACATTTATCTACCTGCAAATTAATATCAAAATTATTTACAAATATTTATGTAACTCATGGATAAAAATTAGAAAGAAGAAAATGTGCTACATAATAATAATAATAAAGATCACAGTCTATAGGTGATTGAAAACGCCACCGAATGTTTATCTAAGACTGTGTTATCGTTTCCATGGCAATCAGCACCTGTTTCACACTCAAATAAATTTGATTGGCTAAAAATGTGTGAAATGATTAGTTAACTGGTACTTTAATTAGTATATGCCAACATGGAATACCTTTTACTAGACTAAATCACCGTTGAATTAATAACAACTCAAATTTTCTCGTAGAATTAAACAAATTTGAAAGCGGCTGTGTAGATAGAAGATCCATTCTTTTAAGAGCTTGATGACGCAGAAAACAGGAAATCGTAAATGCTTCTTGTAAGATCTAGCAGGCCAACAGCACAAACTACTTTGCAATTATTATCTACGAGCGACTCATTCATAGAAAGAACTATTTTGAGACCTACATAGACCAGTTAGCGTACTTACTTCTCGCATGTCTGTTTACAGTCACATGGTGTGAATTTCTTTAAGATTGACATCCAATATTCGTATGCGCTTGATTGATCATTGGAAGTCCTTGAGCAATCACATCGCTTTTCACATTCGGTGCGATTCTTAAGGGAACATGTACTTTCTGCGACTACAGCAAGAAAATACGTCATCAGATGTAATAGAAATAAAATACCCTTTTTGGAGATCAATTACGATATATTGCATGACTCAACCACTTACATGCTACAGCCAAAAGACTTGCCATAAAAAAAAGCTTCCAGTAAAGCAATTCCATTTCTGTTCGCTTTTTGTCTTGACCTCAACGGTGATATAATCACACCTCTCCAACTAATACGTCCTTCCACAATCATTCATTATTGGAGGTCAGGGTTCTAGAAATTAAATTGCCATGGTAACACCCAATAAAATTCAAACTTGAATGATGAAACCTTTGAAGTATTTGATAGAATGACTGACACCATTTCTGTCAATAGACCTGCTTTTGTTTGTTTCACAATGGAGCGCTGCAAGGAAAGTCACTGTTTAACGGTGACGATTACAGAAGCTCAATCGTTCATGGCAGGGAGTGTAACGCCAGCATAAATTACGGCGAGGGTTCAACGATGATCTGCATTTGTCATAGGAATCCATTTTCACAATAATGCACCATAAACCTAGCGACCTGCATTTTTGTTTCGAGCGGTTCGCTTCAGCTTAATTCTTTTAAAGGCAAATAAACAAATGGCAAGCAGGAGTTTATATCTAGATCTTTGCTTGTTTTATAAAATGGTAAATAGAAAAACCAAGATGGAATAGCCAGAGGGTAATGGTTTTCAAAGGAACAAGTAAAACCAGGAGCCATAATTTAGTTTATCGCATCGATCTTGCCAAATGCAATGTATGAAACAACTTTTATTTCAATCGCGTCATTCGACAATGGAATGAACTACCTGAAGACATTGTCATGGCAAAATCTTTCTTATCTTTTATGTATAAACTCTTGTAGCACGAACAAAATAACATATTAAATATAAGTAAATTGGTTAACTGCATATATCGTAAGTGTGATTTCACACATTCTATGCGTACTGTGCGTATTCTTTGATAAATTTTATGCTTTATCAATATAAAGACACATATGAACAACTGCTCTAGTACAAATTCAGGTAAGTGGCTTTCATTCGTTTATCAACGTTTCATAACCCATAAGTGTAAGCTAGCACCATGTAGATTTCAAATACTGACAAAGGCGACGCAGTATGTATATGTGTGAAGTAGCAGTTAAACTTCCAATGAAATGACAGCAAGCCTTTCATACCATGGTATCACCCTTATAATGAAGAGTTTGGTAATAAAGTAGTTGTTAGGGTGCCCAAGAATGTTGGTCCAACAGAGTTGTAGAAGCTGCAGAATAAAACAAGTGAATAATGGCTACTTTCGTAAAGCCTTGGCATCTGCGAAAATAGCGTCGTGTTTGATAACTGTCCAGTGGCAAGAGCTTCAATTCAGATTCACAATTGGTTATTCTAATATGTTGCATCTACTTCCGTCGCTTTTGATAGGCTGAAAGCCTAATGGTGGTCTTTGCAATGATTTTAATAATCATCATTTTTTTCGATGTGATCTTATTGAAATACTTAATGCGAGAAGTAATTATGCTGAATTGAAATCGAGACCATATGTTTGCCTAAATTATATAAAAACAATACTTGAAATTCTTGAAATTGGAATCTGGCTTATGGCCAGGCACTGATAGCGAATCGAAATCGAGCGTAATATGTCTATTTGTCCCGCTATTTGTGTTTTTTGTGCTGTCTAAAATTTACATTATTGCAGTTAAAATAATCGGAAAACCATCTCTTTTTTGACAAAAATATGCCGATTGCCGATTGGTTTCCGATTATCAAAAAATTGTGCCGATAATCTGCAGAATCGATTAGTTTCAGAACAATCGTCTCACCCCTAATAGCGATGTCAGTTATACATCTTAAAGCTCTCATAATAATAACATAAGAAAAACAGAATAACATAAAATATTGAATCCGTAACGAATCCTTTGATGGGCTAACAACCAATCAGCCAAACAGGGGTTTTCAAATTGTCATCCGATTATATACATGGCCCACCCTTCAATAAAATTTGAACACACCCATGAGTCGATATGTAAGAGTTAACCGACTGAGAAGCGCATATCGCACATCTCCTCTTGCTGGCAATGATTTGTATTCAAAACCCAGAACGGTAAAATGTTTAGAAAGTGAGGAGATCAGGTAGCCAATGGAAACTACAGCATGAAACTGAGGATGGTGTTTTGAGAGGCATTCACAAGAGTCGTTTCAAAGACGTATATAGTAGCCGAGAGACTGAATAAAAGTTACCAACTCCACGTATTTTTAATTGCGTCATTCAATTGGATTAGAGTGTCATTGTATATACTTACTGTAGAATTTAGCATCAGATATAACTGACAATGTGGACAACACCTTAATACAATCATCTTTGTAGACCTATGAGAGTGGATTTTTAAAGTTAATCAAACGGCACCATTTTACTACTGCAATCTTGAGTTTAAGACGAAATGTAATTGAATCTATTAAGAAGCTACAGCTGTCAAAGATTATAATGGTAGACTAATACTGAAGATAATGCCTTTCTTTTAAAAGCACCTGGTCGATTTTAGTAAAATAAGTCAGTATATACTCCAACTGAAACCTTTGTAAAACATTTAAAACTCTAAAAAATCAGTTCTTGAAAGCTCAATACAATATGTTTTCAATAAAACATATCCTGTAGGATGGAACAAATTTTATATTATAGATCGAAAAGCTTTAGTTATAACTCACGTTGAATTTATGTATTTTTTACAAAAACCGGTTCTTTTTAATTAAACCTCTGTAAAGCCGAAGCAAAACATTTTGAATCACAACAAACTGCCTTTACAAAGTGATCGATATTGTTTCATTTGAAAATAATTATTTGTAGATCTGCAAATAATGTGACAGATCATGGCTTCTCCACTTGTGTCTATAGCCGTCTCTTGGCCTCTGCAGACACAGCGAACAAATCATTTTATGACAAAGGGAGAGGGTAAACTGAAGTTCAGACACAATTATACGTATCCCGATATTCCATGTCAATTAGATTGCAGAAGTTTACGATATTTCGATCTTTTCTTCCAGAATATACTGTCTCGCGGTTATAAAAGAAAATCAGTAGTCAGGTTCTGCGATAAGATTCTGTGTCAGTACATGACGCTTCAGAACAAACGGTTTCACCGAAGGACTGCAAGTAAGCTAAGAATAGATAAGTCTGCATTCTATTACCCTGGGGATAAATATAATATTGTAAAATCTTTAAATTGCTATTTATATTGTTTTTAAAGTATCGGTCTCAAATAAAGTGTGAAAAATGTGCAAAAATTTCAAGCTTAAAAACATAGCCATCACCCAGACTAATGTTACATGAAAAGTGGCCCTAAGTCATAAAATGAGCGTGTAATTATATATTTTTTTGTGATTTGTCTTTTCAATGTGTAAATAATCAATGGCAATTTTGACAAGGATGAATAAGTTTTTGTTGCCAATTTGAAGTCGAGGCAGGAGCAAAGTAGACACCATCACCAGTAACTGGATGTGGATAAAAAAACAACACAAATAACAATAAATGATACAGGACAATAATAAGATTTAAGCAAATAGCCAAAACACAGAGCTAACATCGTATAGTCACTTCGTAATTGAATAATTCATCAGGTATAAGCTTAATTAAGAGGGTCCATCAGTTACAGCTGTACCAACATGTCAAACGACAGCAGTTTCCCTTCAAAGAATATAGGCTGTTTGCCATTATGGATGATGTTTTAGTGCTTCTATCATTAAATTTGTATATTGCGAAAGACATACTTCCAATTCTGTGGTTGTCAGAATTCAAAACGAGATTGGAATCGTCATCAGGTGCTCCGCCTGGGAATGAGGCTGTGATGTGCTTATGTTCCAGTCGCTTGATATCAGTTGGTAGTGCAATAACATGTGTCCATTTGCCTGGCTCGCTGACAGGTGATTTGACGTATGATTTGCAATCCTCTGACACTCCATAGATGCTGCCTTCTGTGTCCGTGCCAACGATAGAGCCAACTTTGCTTGCAAGTTCTGTTGATGCGATACGTTCAAGTATGATTTTCAAAAAAATTCTCACAGAAAGACTGATGCAGCGTTGAAGTGTTCTACTATGGAAATCTATCACAGTGAGTATTTTAAAATGTGTATAGACCTTCTTTTCATACTTAGTTAGATCACGATGTGGGTAAGTGTGGGTTTGGATATATATCTTCGAATCAATCTTCGCAGTAGGCTGTTTGATCGTGTTTTATCATTTTCAGATAACATTGAATTAATATCGCAGTATTTGTAACATTGTACTTATGAGCTAGTGTCACGATGGTTTTTTTCAGCAAGTAATTCTCTTATAGTCCCTTGCATTTGAGTTTTAAAGAAAATGCCTCGCTATCAGACGGAGAGATGACTATCTATAGCTTTTCTCATGTTGATGACAGATTGTTGCAGGCAGGTGCAATGGTTTGGTCTGTGCATTCATTGAAGGTGGTCAATTAATAACTCACTTTCCCATTTGCCACCTCCATCTTTGGTTGAGGAGCATCCTTTAGAATTGTCAGATCTACAATTGGATGTAAAAAAACACGATCAACGTTTACTGACGGTTGCTAACATGTATCCCGTATATAAGCCATGCAGTTGAATGGAAATGGCAGAGAGTTTATAAGACTTTGAAACATCAATCACCAGCATATTTAAAATCTGAAAGGTAGAATTTGGATCTTCAACACAGTTTCGATTAGGCTGTTACCCGGGAGAAGGGTACTTTGATAACTGCACTAAACGGGCCTGTGTCTCCTTAGCACATTTGCATGATTGTTCCTTCTGATGAAGTAGGATAATTTCAAAAGAAAGCTTGATGATGTTACACTGATCATCAAACTGAGATAAAACAGAGAACATATAGATCCAGTAATATTTTCAAGCGATTTAAGATAAAGTTTCTTAACGTCAATCATAAGTTATATACGTGAGACAGTAATTTTGACTACAAACGTAATAACGTTGCATGGTATTTCATGGTATACATAACATGATTGGAATAACCGTGTTGTGATATGTGTTTACAGGTTGAACCTATATATATACCATGCATAAACTTTATTTGTATCGATCGATATCAAAACATCTTTCTCCTCCCTGCACCTTGTATCCCGCACCTCTCGAAACAATAATAACAATAAGTAATAGCTATATATATGCATGGGCAGTCATTGCTAGTAGCTGGTTCCCTGTGAAACAGTAAATCACTTACGGCACTTTCGTTTGTCCCAAACAAACATAAACTGTATTAGGGGTCGTTTCATCATCGATAGCAAATCCAAAGGTGTAATACTCTACAGATTATCAATAAAAGGAGAGGAAAGACGGAGTTATTGGCAAGTCATTCAATTCGTCTTGACAATCTCGATGCACAGTCAGATAGCTGACCTACTTGAGATTTTCGCACAACTATCATGCACTTATTTGTTGATATCATTATTTGTATCGTGCTGCTTCAAATAAGAATGAAATTGAATTCTTATGGCAATTTGTTACAGTATTGAATCTAAGAACAATCAGTAAAACTGTTACCAGGCATACATCCAGAGGGTATCACTTTGTCTTTTGATTTCTGAAGACGCAGAATCAATGGAGTTTTAACATTCGCTGATTTTGAATATTTTGAAGGAGCTGAACTCTTGTACTTTAGATGAACAATGCCAGCTACGTTGATACTTCCCCCATCTTCACTTGCAACATTATTTTCAACTTTCATATTTAATTGAAATGTAAATGTTTGCGTGAATGCAATCTCACCAGGAACCTGGAAACAAAAAGAAAACAATGCTGTTCTGTAGGTAGTAAACGTGAACAAAACCACGTGGCCTAAGAGCTAATGATTGGATCTAGTAAATTTTTCACAGTAAATGTTTATATAGTATATTGATTTATCGTCATCAATATCATCATCGACATTATCGTCATACCACTTGAAATAAGTCAGTTGACAACCTTGAAGCTTTTTTACCCGATTGATTTCCTTACATTAGCAAGATGTTGTTAGCATGGCAAATACGAGAGTATATTAGATAACTTGTTGCTTTACCATATATCGTTAAAGACACTCTATATGCAATTAATTGGTTTGAGCGAGCTGTTGCCTTTGACGAAATCATTGGAAGCATGAATCGTATCGTAAACGTTTTTCCATTTTTTTCAATTAGATACTTCAAAACATCTGTTCACTATTTCAGATATATGTTGATAGCTAAAGTTACGGTGATCAACTTTGTATGCTCCTAATTTTGTGTCTCTCGGTAAGCAAGAGGACAAGTTGCTTTGTACATACCTTGATGACAAGAAAGTGGTCTTTCATTGTGTGTGTTGTGTTGGCAGGAAAACCAGGAGACAGTTCAATAAATGAAATGTATTTGGGAAAGAACACAACGAGAGAGACATCATACGCAAACATAGAAGATTCCGCGTCATGAGAAATTGTAACAAGGTAGCTGTACGATGACCTAGAAATAAACAAATGTAGGATATTAGTACTAGTTGTATGATACGTTTTGTTTGAAACAGTTCATGCTCAGAGAGGAAATACGGTTCTATTAACAGAAGACTGTACTGTATGGAGTAATTAAAAGGTGAAAATTGAGCCACTGCCGCAGGGGAGGTGGTTGCGTTCTGTGTATTACCATGTTCTGAGATGGTTTACGTTTGATCTTCAGATGTGTACGGTCTCTTTTATCTAGAACTGACACTTGAAAGGAAAATGAGATATCACTAAAATATCCTCAAGACGCAGTGCAAGGCGCTATGTGTAATTTCCATTTCCAAAATCAATAAAGAAAAAGGAATTAAAGAGTATGTTGCTAACTGATAATATTATTGTAATGGCTAGATCAAATTGAAGTGGAACGAACCCTTGCATCAGTGTTGTCTCGTTTGTTGCTATAGTGGGAGTTAGGTAGGGCCTACTTGCTTCGGGTAGAAATGTTGTCAGCGACTGTTTACGTACAAGCATCATGTTAGGATCATGCATGCCAACACCAACCCAATACTGTGAGCCATTGGTTATGTTGGAATGTTGAGATAACACAACACAATAATCCAAATTGATTTTATTATCATCTATATCTCCTGTGTTGGTGTTCGTTCCGGTTCCGAAATCAATAGTGACAATGTTTTTAATTTCACTGTTAATTGAATCAGTTGATACCATGGAAACAGTTGGTGTTGTAAGACCAATGATATTATTACCAGGGCTACCGGTAGCTGCTTTTGCGGTCTCAATTGCAAAGAGAGGTCTACCATCCATTGATGGTCCTGTAAACTAAAAACATATAGATGGCTCGACTATCAAACGATCGATAGGAAATATGAGTAAAATACCAGTGAACGCTAATAGCAAAGAGTTACTTCCAAGATGTGGCGTTCTGCAGCTTCATGCGATGCCATCTCAGAAGTGGGTTTTAAGTACAGGTGATGTAGGATCTATTGTTGGTTTGCTGAGCAATACTGATTAACACATGTTTGGAAGCGATTACTCAAAAATGAAACATTGGCAATTCTTGAACGCTCTTCTTGATGATAAAGGTGCACGTACACTTGAATCAAACGCTTAACATTATAGATAAGTAACTATCTAAATATGATCTGTGAAGATAACAATTGTCTTTATAAGATAACGGGTGTTGTTTTCCGCATGTTGGTAGCTATGCAAAGAAAGTATGATCTAGTAAAAGCTAATCAATTTGTTTTTTTTTAACAAAAGGAATTACTTGGACCCAACTTCTCACAGTTTTACGTGATTGCTACGATGCAGTAAGTTAGCATTTAGCCATTGATGTTTTCTATATAGATTTTCACAAGGCGTTTGATACAGTTACACATGAAAAGCTGATTGCCAAATCAAAATTGTATGGCATTGCATATTAATCATGGTCCTGGCTCTCAAGTTTTTTTATTGGTCGTTTGCAAAAGGTTTCCGTTGCCACCGAATTTTTAGAACCTTTACCCGTTGAAAGTGGTGCTCCACAAGGATCCGTATTCTGTCCCTTGCTTTTCTTGATTGTTTCTTAACGGCGCCATTGATTGTCAAGATCACCAATTTAAAATTAAACTATTTTCTGTCTAAATGACTGTCAACTAAGGATTGCATACGAACCATGTGTCACAATGCCAGTTGACATCAAGAGTTATCAATCCACCTCAGTCATTTTATATTTCAAACGATGAATTGAAACCAAAAAGACAAGTGTTTGATTTAGGAATATCTATAGGTCTGATTTAAAATGGCACTGTACATTGTTCTCAACAGTTGTCTAAAGCCTTTTCCAGATCAAACTCTTATGGGCACTGTCAGAGGAATCTTGTTTTTGAAAAACAAATATAGACGGTGATAAATTCAACTTAGACACACTTCAGAATTTCGAAGAATTAGATTCGATATCTGCCTAGCATGTTAATATCAAATTACCTATTAGACATACCAAGTGAAAGATACATATTAAATTATGCCCTCAATCCATATAGCACGTCACACAGTGTACCCTGGAGGAGTAATTTTCCGGAGGATGTTGTATGTTCATCTAATTTAAATATATTTAAAAATAGATTGTTGAAAGTAGACCTAAATTATATTTGTACTTTCAAATCATAACAAGGCTGTACATAAGTGTTTTATTTATAACCTGTATGATGCCTACCCAAATTCATATTTGTATACAAGCGATCAAATCAGATCAAGTCAATCAAGAGGTGCCGGCAATAGGTGGCTTTTAGGTTTCCATGCACTCACAAGGGGTTTCACAGCATGGTATAATGGAGACAAAGCTGTATAGAAAACTATTACAATTATTTCTCACTACTCGATGAAGATGACTGTACAAACCTCAAACTTGGCACCAGATTTAATCTTGTCAAACAGTGCTGATATTATGAAACATACTTTATTGCCAGGACGAATGTCACCCAGGTTAGATGTAGGTGTCATGGTCAAAGATGGTGTGCCTATCTTGTTTTCAGTTTTAAAATATTGCGGTTTCTTAACCAGAGACTGGGTGTTTTTATATGACAATTGCACATCGAATGGAACAGTAGCCAATAAGTGGACATTCTCAATAACTTTAAACACGAAATTTGCATTATAAGAAGTCGCTGTTGACAAAAATACAGTTTTACTTATTTTCACATAGATACGGAATCGATGATTCACATATGATTCAAAGCAAATAAAAGTCCTACTTCAATACTCTAGAACTTTAAATCAGAGCGAAATAAGCTTTATACAATAATCGTGGCCTGATTGCAGACTCAAAACAGCAAACTCTTGCCTTTATATTTAGTTTTTACGCTTCAATTTGCATTTATAGGGTATGCTGCAATGCAGGTCAAGGCTGATCTTAAAATTGTAAGCTTGCGTATTGATAATACCATATATAGCACTTCAGTATATAGGATATCACTATATCTTAGAATAATTGCTAATAATAAATTTGAGATAAACATACCAAGAGCAAAGGTGCCGTGACTATAGCGTAATGTTGTTTCATTGTATTCCACGAGCGTGGCAGGTGAGCTATCATCAAGTAGATACTCAGTCGTTATATCAATGGTTAGATCCTCAGCATTCGCAGTGGAAACATTTGTATGAGTTATGGCCACGTTGAAGTTCACTGTATCACCAACGAATAATGCAGGGACCATTGCTAAGCCATTGGTTGTAACATCAAATTGAAGTGTGGGTTCAATCTAAAATAATAATAATAATAATAATAATAATA
>JANVCG010027386.1:0-11390 GCA_025505365.1 Haliclystus inabai | reverse complement strand
CACTAAGGCCAATAGGAAATAACCTCCTATTTGACATGATGCGTTACTCCTTAAGAAGATGAATATTGCCTAGAATACATGATCATAACTAGTGCGGATTGACATTATTGATGTAATTGTCTATTACGACATCACTATGTCATTCTTTTTTGCACTGGCGATGTTAAAACATAATAGATGATAATCAAAAAATCTATATCGAGTACAACGGTGCAAGCCGTACTTCGTTTAACGCCAACGCGCAGCGTAGCCATCACGCAGTGACGTGACGTGATCTAACCATCTTTGTTTCATCGCGATCATCAATGGCGCCCTTCACTTCGAGTGGCGGCATAATGATTGGCTGTATGCCGATGTTGCCGCCAATTGACATGCGCGACATGGTCTCGTAAATAGCAAATGATATTGGCGACGAGTAGACGTCACGACTAGAGTTGCAGCGCATACAGTAATATGTTGACTCGCGGTTATTAAATATTGCCTCCCGTCGGCAGACCGCGCAGCTGATATACTCTATGCTGTCGGTTTGAAAGCTGTCTTGTATGATGGTCGAGCCGTGACAAATGAACGCCTGTATGTCCATCTCGCTAATTCGATGACTGCCGCCAGAGTTACGGCCGCCAGAGTCGGGTTGCTGCGTGCGATTGTTTATTTTCGCGTAGCTGACCGCATACATCTCGGTCTCGCCATTTTTTTGTACGCGCAGCTGATCCATTGGCGCCATCATAATGTAGCCGATCGGATTGCCGGTCATGTTGTCATACATCATTGTGCGGCCGTCTTCATCGTCACCGATTGCGGCAAGTTTCTTCTTGCTTTCGGGCCGATCTATGATTGCCGCCGGATCTTGAAAGCCGGTGCCGTCATACGGCTTGCCGTCCCACAGCGCGAGCAATGATATTGCCATCATGTACGGCGTATTATAGAGCTCACGATTAATGATTGCCTCGGGATTAACAAGTATGGTGGGCAGCATGCCGCGCGCAGTTGCCAGCAGCTCGTGCCGGCCGGCCTTATGTGATACGACGGCTTTGTTGGCAGTGATAAGCGCCGTTTTGTCGCCAATTCGCAGCGGCATATCTTTCATTAACAACACTGTTACTTGGCCGCCATCCTTGGAGCTATTGTCGTATGATGTCATTATCACGAGCGCCTCATTGGGCCCGCGATAAACAACTGATTCATCTGTATATAGCTCGCCAGTCTCGCTGTCAGCATTGGCGCGCGCTATTCCAATTAGGACGTCGCCCTCAGTAACATATGTTCCCTCGGGTATTACGCCCGACGAGTTTAACTTGTCATAGTTCCAGTCGGCACGCATACGTGCAGTGTTTGACGGCGACGGCTTCTGCAAATTATAGCCGGAAGTAAGATTGGCCACTTTGCGATCAAAGTAATTGCCGCTCATAAAGCCGTGCGACACGGCATATTGATTGACGGTCAACCCGTCATCCTGCGCCGACAGATGGGGCGCCATCGCAACAATCGGAGTAACAATGTTAGGATAAGTTAGGCGCTGCGCAATGCGACTGATGAGCGAGAACTGTAGCTCCTTGAGCCGCGAATCCTTTTTGCGCCCAGACAACTCTGGCATGCCGCGATCGGCCGCACCAAGCTGATGACAGCCGCCAAATGTGAAGCGCTGGCCGGGCCCATTACCAAGGAATGGAATATTTGATGTGGTGATCGCAATAAGATTAGTGCCTATCTCTACATGAGTAAACTGTGTCGTCGGATCATGGACATGACGTCGAAACACGTCCTGCGATATCGCAACATGTTTATCTACACTTTCATCTGCAAATGTGGCCTCAATGATTTGATCTGCGATCAGCTGCTCGATGGATTTGTTTTTGTCGCGAGCAGGTATATAGTCTATCCATTGCTCGAACTTCTTTGTTTTGCCGCCAATATAATCATCAATGTTACTCTTCACAATGAACGCATAACTCATGCCGCGGCCGCTTATCATGTTAAATCGTATGCAGCGGCGCTTATAATCAATGAATATACTTGTGTTGCGGTAGATCTCGCCGCGCCGGCGAACATCTATCATCTCGTCTCGCAGCTCGCTGTGATCAACTGTTACGCCGAACAATGAGTTGTTTAGATAAACCGCATAGTAAATTCCGTTCTGTCGGTCATTAGAGCTGAGACTGTCAAGCACTGTTATTTTGGGATGATCAGAGAGAAGCGCACGCAGCTTATCAACATCTTCGGGCGGCGGCGGTATAGTATATGCTACGGTGAGCGGTATGCCTTGCCGCTTTCCAGGATCAGATTCCGGCGTACTCATGTTGCTGACCGCAACACCAAATCCAGATGGTGGCGGCCGTCGCAAGTTGTCTAGGCCACTACTCTTCTTGTATGTTGGAAACGCGATAAAGGCGCCGCGCTTCTCCTCGATGTTGTATCCGCCCTTGTTCGAGTCCATTGGCTGAAAGTTGGGCTGCTCCTTTCGATTGCTGTCAATCTTGGTTACTGGCGGCACGATCGTCCGCATCATGTTGGAGAATATGTCGACATTCTTGGTGTCGTACGACGTATAAACTTTAAAGAACTTCTCGAAGTCGGCCTTCATGAGCATGTCAAAATTATCCACTGTTCTGACTACATTCTCTATTTGCGCCCGCATCTGAGAGACATATGCCTTGTGAAACGACCGCGTAAACATGCGCCTCTGAATATCATGCGGCAGTGTCATTGTCGAGTTGCCCATATCGACGCGGTCACTTTCCGCGAGCAGCTTGGCCTCGCTCTCGTTGTAGACGCCGCGCAATGATATATACTTCTCTATTATGTTGCGACAAATGTTGCCATAAAATATGCGCTTACGTTCCAAATGTTCCGGGCCGGTTCCCATTTGCGGCAAAAACTTGCTGTGTATATTTTCTATGACGTCCTCCAGTGTTAGCTGCTGTATGAGCTTACTTCTGTGAAGATATACGCCGGATTTCTGTTTGTCAATTAGAAACTCGTGCAGCGCCATCCACATACTGTTCATGTTAACGAAGCCGTGCAGTTTGTTCTTGTCCGATAGCAGCCGCTTCACTATGTCAAATATGGCCTTCTCAGTTTTGGTTGAATAAGAGTTAACAATGTAGCCGGTAATTTCATAATCAGTAAGTATTCCCATCAAGTAGAACGGCACATAAAATGGCAAATAGACGGAGTCAAAGTACTCCACCTTCCATTCAACATTTAATGATGGAACATCGCCTTTGTTTGTTTCCGCGATCAGCTCGATTTGCGTCGATCGAATATTTTCTGGATTAGACGATGACAAGATGATTCCCTTAACATTGTACTTGTACATTCCGCTGTCATCTTTCGACGTCGGAACAGATGTGAACAAGTTGCCGATCATCATGTCCTTTCGGGCAATAATTGTATATATGTGGCCCTCGAGTATGAATAGGCCGGTCATAACCTCGCGCGGTATCTTTAGATCATTCCACTGTTCCTCGGGTATATTGCGCGCATTACAAAGTATGCTGTTGCACATTATCGGAATTACTCCAATGTATAGTCGCTCGACCTTTACTGTCTTAACAACCTCATCATCAAGATATATTTTCAGTATTGCCGACAACGTTAAATGCGCCCCATACGTTTGGCGCCGCTGTATTGCATGCGACGGCAGCATGTCAACCTGATTATTGTTAATGTACAGTTTTGGACTGGTAAGTTTGACATCATCAAACGTGAGCACCACAGATACGCGACGCTGCTTTTCATTTGTGACGTGGTTAAACTTTGCCGACGTCTTTACGCGAAATGCTTTCTTTATTGTTGATTTTAGATCTGTCTTTATAAAGTAGTTGCCGGAATCGAGCACAAATCTTGAGAGGCCGCCATAATGTTTAATGATCCTCTCTGTGACGTCATTTTCGTCAAATGAGTTCTTGTACTCGTTGCCGTTTCTGTCGAGCGGCATGTTAGAAGAACGATAGTGTTTAAATTTAACATAGTAAAAATAAAAATACCGTGATCATACGCATACATCTGATAAATTTGAATATGTTCATCCAGTGAGTAACCACATGGTTTAGTCATTGAGTGTTATCATCACATAAGACTACTGATTGAAATAAGACGCTAACTTCTTTGTTCCGTTTCATCTTTTTATTAAACAAAGGTAACTCAAAAATGGCACAGAAAGGTGAACCTAGAGATTTATCGGCCAGTGTCGAACAACAAAATGAAAAGGCAGTAGAAGAGCCATCTACCCCGGCTACTACAACTGGTAGTAGCGAGTAAGAAAGGAAAGTAACAATATGAACTAAAACAACTTCATTATAACATACATTTTTTTTTTGCCATCACAAGATCTTACAAATCACAATGATTAATAGGAACATTAATGTTGTTGTTGAAGAGATATGGCCGCTGAATAGCAGTAAAAATGGCCATGAGGTACTAAACATTGTTGTGCCGCGCGGCAGTTATCTAGAGAACATGTTGTGCCATAATCTTACATTTGATAATGATGATTATAATAACAATGTTGATACGACAAAACATGATTCTATGCAATTATATAGCCACGACAACTCTAATGACTACTATCTAGACAACTTTATATTGTTTGATCCAGCATCTATCGGAAGACTGGATGACAAGCTACATCTATTTTTCTTTGGCGACGGCGACAACAGCTTGTGGTTGTATTAGTGATGTTTTTTTATACAGCTCATAAATGTACGTGTCTGACCTTTGTTGTGATAAAACGCAATGGATAAACAGAGGCTAATCATCACTGACGAGCTACGTAAACGATTCAAGCTTGTCTCAACAAATAAACAACACAGTCATATTAGTATATATACTGATGAATCTCCATACAAGTGTAACAAGATAATATTTGATATAATACAGAAGTATGCCGCCCACAACATGACAAACGTGCTGTTCACGTTTTACAAATGTTATAACAGCTTCGACGTCAAAATAACAAACTTGATACTGATACGTGTGTTCTATTTTCCTACGTCAATATATCATCTACTCAAAAGTCGCGCCGAGTACACAATGTTTCAGGCCGCCATTTTGTTTGGTCAGCTGGCGCGCAATCCTCTTAACTATGACTCATACTTCATTAACAACCACATAAATGATGCCACCACCACGGCCATTCATAATTTCAGTCAGATCGAGGTAAACATAAATATGTCAAACATGTTCATGAAGGAGCCAAAGACAATGTCAATCGACCATAACAAAGTGTATAGCGGCAACATTGCCATAATGATATATATGGATTATATGTTTCGTCGTCTCAAAATCAACCAAAGAAGTATAGTCATCAATTCGGCGTCCCAAGTGAAATGCGATCTTATCTTTCCATTGTCACTGTTCAGTAAGAACTCCATCATTGACGATAATGATAGCGGCATTCGCGGCATTTTGCCGCCATTCGTTATTAATCAGCTTACTTACGGCCGAAATGAAATCGAGTATACGCCGATCTACTATAATGATTCCGTTCTGTTTAAGACTATTACTGTTGCCGCCGAGAACGGCCGCAAAGTTGACTTCAAAGTTGTGACGCCGGCATTTCTTGTTACCGAGATGTTGATCTTCACGCTGCTTGCGCCCAGGAACATTAGGCGGCGCAAGGTGTTGTATCAGTTCGTACATATGTTGCGGCAGCTCAAGGGCAATGATGATTTGAGCGTGATCGGCGAACCAACTAGTCCGCGGCGCGGCTATGATCTGGAGCGCGTAGATGTTGACACCGAAGTGTTTGCAACGCCGACCGTCACCAAAAGTGGCCGCGATCCAAACGTCAGTGCCATAAAGCGCTATCTCAGTAATCTAAAAAACGATACAGATCTTACGTGGGAAAGCATAGAAATGTTGTTCATGTTTGACACGGATCTTAAGGACAACTAGTCTGTATATGTGTTGTTGCCACATCATAATGCCGGGGATGATCTATAGGTATAGTGTATTCTTTGTCGTCAGAATATAATCTAACATATGTTATCATTCCATTTGTATACTGGAATTCAATGAAGATTGCCGGCAGATTGCTATATGTGTTTTGATTCATTAAAAACGTCTGATCTCTAAACAATGAGTAATAGAACCTATCTGATGCAACTTTTATAAGAAACTTATCATTGACATTGATCTCACTAACCATGTTGTTAATATAGACCTTATCAAGAAAAGGAATTCTACAAAGATCACATAAACTATGGACCGCTCGCAACAATCTGTTTTTTGAAAATATAACCAGGAACAAAACGTCCATATAATGGCCGCCAAGCAAAATGATGACAAGTATAAGATCGTCAATTACTCCGCGGATGGCTACATACGTGATCATCGACAGTTTTGGGGCGGCTCATTGAATTCCGCCAATCGTACTGTTCCGATTTTGGACTGCACCAACACTTATGACTTTGACCTGCGGCACTTCTGTTCGTGCGAGTATGTATGCTTTAATGAGATACTCTCTAACTGTTATGATCACTCGATCAGGTGCGGCGCCGACATGAAGTGGATAGATGTTAAGGTGGACGTCGATAACAACGCCGTCATAATATCTAATGATGGAATGGGAATACCACACGATCGTATCGTTGACTCATTCACGCGCTTCAGGACCGGCTCAGAAATAACTGCGGGCGGCGAGTCAATACAGGGGATTAGTGGTGCAAGCGGTGTTGGCGCCAAGCTTACTAATGCGTGCGCGACCAAGTTCGTGGTTTACACCGTTACGAATGGACTATCGTACTATCAGGAGTTCTCGCAGTATGGCATAGATCGCAGCAAGCCAATAATAAAGAAGTGTGGCGGTGACGATATGACAAGAATAACATATGTTCCGGACCGCGAACTGTTTGATAATCTCGCCAATCTCGTTGACATATTTCGTGCACGTGCCCTGCATATATGGTGGTTTCGTAACTCGTTAAAGATAACATTCGACAATGAACCGCTGCCGGCCATCGCGCCGCTAGACATATTTGACGGCGCCGAACACAGGTTTTCTTACGAGGTAACACTGGACAATGTAAATGAGACCGGCAGAATATTTCTGTTCGTTGACGAACACGCGTTAAGCATAAACAACTTTCCCAGCAACTATATTATAGCAAACGGCATGGATACCCCGAAGTTATATCCTAATCTGTGGAAGATCATATCTGATGGAATAAAGAACACCTCATGCCGCAAGGATGATAAGCATATTTACAAAGCGATATCAGACAACATAAAGACTGACAAGATAAAGAACAGAATATTTATTCTAATACTGCTCAACATGAACAAAGTCGAATGGAGCAATAACAAGAAGCGCGACATGGATAATCCGCCGAGTGTCGCGAACATGTTTGGCAAATGTACAATATACAAAGACATCGTTGACGCCACCAAAAGCTGGCTAAGCTCAATGACGGACAAGGCTGACAAATCAATGGTGGAGAAATATTATTACCCGCCAATTGGCCGTGCTCCGCGCGGCGAACCAATGTCACTGGTCATATCTGAGGGATGCTCAGCTGACGGCGTGGTTAAGTCGTCGCTCAAGGAATGCGGCAAAACAAACTCACATGCGCGCTTTGTTCTTTCTGGGAAGCCGCCCAACCTGTTGAAGAGTCAGAATCGAACTGATCGCATTATTAACGGGCCGTTCTTTAGAAATGAAGTGATAAAGTCATTCTTGCGCGTTACTGGGCTCAAAATCAATGTTGAGCCCAACATCGCCAAACTGCCGTTTCAGCGAATATATTTCTTTGTTGATCAGGATACTGACGCCGATCACATAATCGGACTTCTTGTGACGTTCTTGTATATTGGCTGGCCAAAGCTGTTTGAGTGCGGCGCAATATACAAGGTCAGTACGCCGCTAGTCATAGCAACGCAGACCAAGCGCGATGGAACAATTAACGAATGGTTGTTTTCTAGCAAGAAAGAGATGCTCAATAATCTTAGTGCGAAGGAGATTGCTAGCTGCATAGTGCGCTACATCAAAGGAAACGGACAGTTTCCGCTGAAGTGGCTAAAGCGATTCTTTAAATCGGACGACTACCTCACGCAGCTAAACTGCACCGATGATACTTTAGAAATTATTAAGAAGTTCTTTATGGAGGCACTCTCGGATGAGCGGCGCAAGCTATTAGACGAGTACTTCATTGATACGCGGCTATCATACTGTTCGCGGCGCGGAATAACCATTGATGAATTCTTTCTCAACAACATCATTCACTTCTTCCAGGAGAACAATTTACGTCACTTGCCGTCTGCATACGATGGCATAAGCGACTCGCAGCGGCGCGTGCTGTTTGTGGCGATGGATCTGTCTAACGAGCCAATAAATCTTATCAGCTTGTCCGGATTAGTCAAGTTCAAGAGCAACTATGATCACGGCGACAGTCCGCTGCTCGATGTCATTGTATCGATGGCGCGCAGCTATGATAGTAACTGGTACTTGCCGATTCTGATTATGCGCAGCTCCGCATTTGGCAATCGCAATAATCCTAAGGATGTGGCGCAAAAAAGATATCTTGACTGCAATCCAAGCGACCTTATAAAGACAGTGTTTCCGCCCGAAGACATGCCGTTCATAAAACTTGATAACGGAGGAAAGGTGCCGCAAACATATATTCCTACAGTGCCAAACGGCGTCCTCAACTTTAACAAGCAGGCCGGCAGCGGCTGGGCCGTCAACATTATGCCGCGCGACTTTAGCAGCGTGATTGATGTTGTTTATGGGCTCATTGAGACTGGTGGCCTTTACAAGCCGTGTTATATTCCGCCGGCCAATGATTATGCGTCTACGCGCACCTACAAGGTGATGGAAGACGGAACAGAAATAATAAAGGGCAATTATGAGTTTGCCGCTAACAAGAAGTCATTTGTGATAACAGAGATACCGCCGTACACATATTCTGAAAAAATAAAAGACAAGCTGGCCGAACATAAAGATGTCTTTGCGCGCGTAGAAGATTACTCGCGTCAATACACAGACATCAAGATAACCGGCGAGCTAGTCGCTAATGGCAAGTCCAACAACACGGGCGACGTGATGGCGCGTGCCGCAAAGATCATTGAAAACATATTAACATATAAGTATACGCCGCTGCTAAACTACATCATTGATCCGCTGACGGCCAAAGTACAATCATTCAACTGCTTCTATGACATCATTTACGAGTGGTTCAATAGGCGCCGCGAACTGTTCGAGATGATTTATAAGCGCGATCTAGTGCTCATTAATCTCAAGATAAATCATGTCAAAGAGATAAAACGCTTCATCGAGACGCTGCCGGACATCAATCTGATGCGTAACAAAACAAAGATCATAAACTTTCTTATAACCAACAACTTCAAACAGATGTCCAGTCATACTATGTCTACTGGTCATCGTTACTCGTCGCCGGAATCACTAGAGTATGATTGGTATAATGGCGACAACATCAGTTACAACTACCTGACCAGCTTGCGCGTTAACGATTTCTATGACAAAGATTATAATGATAAACTAAAACGTCTTGCGGCCGAGCATAGCGCTATTGTCAGTGATGTTAAGCCGTTTCCTTACGCCAAAAAATGGAAATCATACATAGATCACATACAAACTTGTTATAACGATCGCGTCAAACAATTCTGGATCTTAGATGAAGATTTAGAAAACGATGCTCAGCAGTCAACGGGTCGCAACAAGAAGACTAAACGTATAAAGAAATCACACTAGTACGGCTTCACTTCGCTATTGTCTTTGCTAACGGCGAAGCCGTGGCCATGACGCAGTCACGCGCAGCGTGGCGTAGGCATCATGCAGTCATTACGATAGCAACGTGCAGCATACTTCAATTGTATGTTCTTTTTTCTTAACTCATATGCAGCTTGGCTTTGGCTTTGTCCACATACATCATCATCTTGCCCTCATATGATGTGTACATGTCCGGCCGGTTAACCTTGATGTAATAGATGAGGCCGGCCAAACATACAATGATTAACAGTATTACAACTAAAGCAGTCATGTTTAATACAACTATATATCTATGACAACTAGTAAACAGACTATGAGTCCTACTTACTTTACATTCTACAAAAAAATAAATCTCATTTGGCGCGGCCGTCTCTAGAGATAGTCTATTACATCGCTTAATGATATGTTTATGCCGGGCGGCCCATCCAGGATTATATTGTCTAGACTTACCTCCCCGGTGCATTCAATCATGTTGAGAAGATCAGAAAAGTGGGACCGCAGATCATTGGGATTTGGTGCCGCATCAATTAATTTGATCGTACTAAGATTATGGCAGTTATTCATTATAACTTGCAAATACAGATCATGAAACGAGTAAAGTGATCTTACAAACTTTACTCCATTTGTAAACAAAACAATCTCTGTATGTTTGTAGTCGCCGAACTGCGTTATTCGACCACTATACTTAATATCTATTACTATCAGATATATGTTAAACAACTTCACTAAGTAGTTAACAAACACCCGCGGCAACATTTTATAGCTCACTTTGTTGTTTGTCATGTCTTGATTAAATTTCTTTATGTCTTCCTTTCTTTTGACATAATCACTATTTGGATTAAGAATAGAGTAAACAATGCTGAGCAAGGATATATTCAATTTATTGATGTTACAACTACTGTCTGGAAATGTATCATGCTTTTTAACACTACTATGATATGACTTAGATGTTTTATACAGATATTTACCTTCGATCTCTTTCTTCCATGTCTCCATTGTATAGAAGCAGCTTAGAGATGTATAATTGAGAAGGCTGGACAATAATCAAAAAAAAAAACTATACATAGACGGCGCGGCCATCTATTAGTTACAATGTTAACTTCGTTAGCTTCCCAATGAAATTGGTACTGGTCAGAAACACCGCGTAGAGGTGAAGTAAGTTGTTTCTGTTGGGTGTTCTAAATAGAACGGGGGAGGGGGATTTTTTATTTTTTTCCGACGTGTTGTCACGGGTTTTTGAGGGGTTTTATACTTTTTTTGGCGTGTTTCCACTTTTTTGGGGGATGATTACATTCTATACTATATACATAAAGGGGGAAGAATATGGTTATATAATGTTTGCAGCTTTATAGAAGCATGATCATTAGTCAGCAGCTTCATTGAACAACGGTTCCAATTTTACCGGAACATGAGTATTTGGAGTGTATGCATTAGGATCCACATTCTGTCTAACATTTGCTCTTGGGAATGTGTTTGGTGGAAATTCATTTGCATTTACAACCATTGTCGGTGGCGGCTGCGGCATCACTTGTGGTGTGAATGCACCGCTGTTGTTTTGTTCAACGGGAGCCATAGTCACTTGCTGAGGAATAGCAGAGTGTTGAGGTAGTGCTGCGTACTGAACTACAGGTTGCTGGGCCGGGTGCTGCGGTACAGGCTGTGG
>JANVCG010027375.1:0-11393 GCA_025505365.1 Haliclystus inabai | reverse complement strand
CTAATTCGCATTGTTTTGACGATCTGAGACTAGCTGTGCTTTTTTGTTCTGACATTCTATTAGCCAATCACAACGCAGTACTAAAAATCTGGTAGTGGAAAGTACAATTAGAACACAATTTGCTGGTCAATGCGCAGACAGACTATACGAAGAAGAAAAGTCTGTCTGCACGTAGGCTATGATAAAAATAACACCAAATACCAGTTCAATAAAATGTAAAATAGCAGCAGTTTATCTGCAAAAAGTGAAACTGCTATAGGTACTGGTTTAGGTGTACTAATGACAGAACTATCTTGGTCGAGAGGATAAATGTTGAATTGCTTTCGCAGATGGAGACTTGTGATTCACGGTGCAATTGATGGCTATTCCAGGAAAATTATGTTCCTATCTTGCAGCTGCAACAGTAAAGCCTCCACTGTATTTAACCTATTTTGCGATGCAATCACCAATCATGGTTAATTCAAGGGTGCGCACCGACCAAGGTACAGAAAATGTTGAGGGAGCAAGATACATGCTGAGGCATCGAGGCCTTGACCGAGGCAGCATAATCACTGGCAGAAGTGTCCATAATCAGCGAATTGAATGGCTATGGGTGGATGTTTATACCGGTGTGGTATATACATACTATTGCTCGTTTAGTTTCATAAAATCTGAAACCGGGAATCTGAAGGATTACTGGACATTTCTTTTGAGCTGGATATGTTCTGCTTACAGTTTGTCTTTGAATCCAGAATACGCAGACACCTGAAAGTCTTTGCCGATGGATGGGACTGCCACAAAATGAGCAGTTGTAATAATAGGACACCAAATCAAATGTGGATATCTGGGTCACACAGGTTTGCCAATTCGAATCTAACAGCTGCAAGAGAGTTATGGGAGCCTCAAAATGATGTGAGTTTTTGACATGATACATATGTGATTTGGGATATGATTCTTGTACAGTGCAACATGTTCAAAGTGCACCCTATATGTTACTTAATCATTACCACTATTCATGTAACCTGTATTCGAGACAGTAGCCCCATTTTGAATTTATAGTGAGCAGTTTCTTTTGTTTCACCAATGTTAAACATGGCGGAATGTGGTGGCGTGATCAACAAGAAAACATATATTTTGGTTTTGAAACTGCAAAAAAGAGTTTGAATGAAGACAAGTAAATATATTTTCCAGGTGCTATTGATGGACACTTGTGTTGAAAAATGATTTTGTGCCAAAAAATAGTGAGTTCGCCTTTCACACGGCAAAATGTGCAAGATTGTCAGAACCTAATGGCGTAAGAGCTTGGTGGTTGATCACTATTGTCATTGATAACTTGTGCAAATACTAGCAGTGACATTAATCTGTTATGAATTATGCTCAGTTTGACTCTTCATGATGTTTAGCATCTTATTTTTCACTTGAATATCGTTTATTGTTATTTAATTCATGCTGAACCTCGACAGTTTTCAAGTAAAGGTGTGAAAATGACCATTCTTCCCTCGATTTTGAGAAAACTAAGCTAGTGGCCCCTATTTTTTATTTTGAATTTAGAAATTGTCAAGTCTTATTGATGTCTCCAGAAAAAATTAGGAAATTTTATTGTTTGGCATGACTGAATTATCACAAATCATGTCGTAAATCGCACAAAAAAATGTGTCCTGAAAAAATCAACTTGCTCACAAAACAACTTGTAAAATTCTAAAATACTTTAATTAATGACTTTTCATGATGATGAACTATGTTATGCTGAATTTTTGAACTCATCATGTATTTGAATGTTGAGAAGTTACATAAACAAAAGGGATTAAATTGACCCCTGAAAATGTAGGGGATTCTACTACCGCTCAAGCCCCAACCGATACGGTGACCCCCATGTTTTATTTCATATTTCGAAAGTTCTATTCTCAAAGAATGTTTCCACCAAATATCAACAAATTCTTATAAAATTTGAATTTGGCATAAAGGGTAGCAAACCCCCTTAAGAACCTTCATGATATAAGTAATTTATTTCATTGCGATTGTTGTCCATGTGCCAGCTCTCTTGATTTTAGCTGCTAATGAAAGGTCCTATCGATAGTGGCCAGCATTTTATGATTTCGTAGCTGGCTGTTCTACACAGGTATTATTTAAATTCACAAGTAATTCATCAAATTTTGAACGTTTTGTGGCAGGAAGAAGCATGGCAATATGGCGTTGACCACAATGGACCTCTTGCTGTTGAAGATGAATCTACTGTGTCCGTGCCAGAAACACTTACCCCACTTAGTAACGACCAATTTCTTAATCTCAGTAATGCCATTGATGTCAATCAAAGCAGTGAAAATTTCGGGATTCATGTTTATGTTGAATTGAAACAATACATAGAATCATTAGTAGTTCTATGAAATCAGATATAAAAGTAAAGTTAAATTCAGATGCAGTTGTCGCATTTATTTCAAATTAAATAAATGAATGTGGTCAATGAAGTGCAGTCCTGAAAAGTGTTATCAAATACTGTATTTAGAAATAAAAAATCCAATTTTTAATTTTTTCTTCATTTTGATGTTCACATTTTACTTATTAAAAGTGGTCTCTATGAGAATTGGGTTCAGTTACAGTTTGCTTCTTAGAGTTTCTAGCGAAATTTTACGTCTACTGATTACCTCCTTCTCAATTCACTTTAACTCTGAATTTAAGTATGGTTTGCCTCCTAGCTTTGAAAAGCTCAATGTTTGCAACAACCCAATTCTTGTAAGACTCGAAACATTCATGAATCAATAATGTCTGTTCAAAATATAACTATAATTATTAACTAACAAACTATAACAAAAAATTACTTTATAGCTATTCAAAACGGTTTGTCAATCCCTTATGTTGGATTACATTGATGTTAAAAAATTTATCAAATCTGTTGAACCAAAACATTTGATTCTAACGTAGAATTAGTAATAGAGAGATGTTGGATATTTATTGAATTCAAATGATTTCAAATGCCCAAGCAGCTGTTTCTCTTAAAGTGTTTGTAACTTCTACAACCATTTCGTTATAATTTTGGTATGTGCTAGGCACCTCCAGCAATGGACCACAAGTGTGGGCCACAATGCAGCGTGACAAGCCTGAAGAAGAAGTGAAGACAACTTCAATTTTTTCGACGTTTATCACATTGCTTCCCGTTACAAATTGAAGAAATCCTACCAGCTGCGTGCTTTCAAGAGATTTGATGAATCGTTTCAAGTGAGAGTAACAGTCCTTGGCCTCCTTACTGTGTGGCTCTCCCGTCAAAAGCTTTATCACTCGTTTTGGCGTTGGCGTTTTCATGTCATACATTTCAAGCAAGGTTGCCATGCTGCTGAATTCATCTTCTCTTCTGAGCTCCACTAATACCTCGCTCCAGATAGTTGAGATATATTTTGGCTTCTGAATGATTTCTTGGTGTGCAAGTTCCAGAATAATGTCTTTGATATTATCTTTAGTTGGCATCTTTTTGCAATGGTAAGTGTCAAGTAGATCCAAGAGGTCATCATCATCGAATTCTTGATTACTTTTATCTTCCAGATAACGGTTTAACATTTGTTGATCCTCGCATGAAAGCAAGTTTTTGAAGCCTTGAAGCAGATATAATTCTGTTATATCTTCCTCTTTAAAAATGCATGAACCCACAAAAACTGGCGATAGTGTTATAGGAAAATGATTTTCCTCTTTCACTCAAAACAGCAAAATGGAGGCAATCGATTTCCATCTTGCTGTCTGGAAATCATGCCTTATAACAGGGACAGTTTCTGCTGCGCCACAGCACATTGCAATTCTAAACTCCCTCCAGAATAGACTTAGAGCTTCCCGGGTTACTCCAGAACCTCGACCATTCTCTTTTCGCCCATCTGCGCCTTTGAATATGATGGAGACCTTGTGGCCCCTTATGTTGTCGTCCGTAAATCCATCCACCATTGACTGCATCACATTGCAACGGTGCACTTCAATGTATTTTCTGGGCAATGTTATTTCAACAGGGTTCACCTGAATTATAAAGAAAATTATTGTAAATGCAGGTATTTGAATAAACAACTTTGAAGTGTCTAAAATGACCAGCAGCCTTTGTATTCTTTTTGCTGTTCAAACGGCTGAAGTGATGTCACTCTATTCCCGAAGTGGTATTGTTAACAGTTGGAAAAGCAAAACATTCAATGTCACTCCAAAACATTTTTGCACAACAGCTGCTGGTCATTTTAGACTCTTTAAAGGTCGAGTGCAGAAAAACAGTTTTCTAGTCACTTTTAATAGCAAATTGATAGTTAGACTGACACGTTACTACTCAGTAGCGTGATCAAATATTTGAATAGTTGATTCTTTTATCAATAATAAGATTGTTATTTATATTGACTGGATACTTGATAAAACCACAGAATTATGATAATCAAATCCATGGTTGAATGGATTATAGACACACATTTTCTAGGCATTATTGCAAGATTTAGGTGTACCAAATTTCTCATAATCCCTGCTTTCATCAGATAAATTGGTAGCAAGTTACCGTACTTGGTATAAATCTGTACAATTAACATACCTCTTCGTCATCCCTGTAAATAATTGCTAGTTCTGGAGCTTCATCACCCCTGTAGATAATCAATAAGAACATTTTAGTTACATAGCCAAATGGTTAGCATCTCGCTTCTGATCTACAAATTTCAGCTATTCAATCAATTTGCATAATAAAATTTTATTAACAAAACTATACCTTTGATTACTGCTGGGCATCTCTGTTTGATTATTTTGATAAACTGCATTGCTTGGTCCAGGTTCCTCGTCGATTGACACTCTACCAAATTTCAAAATTAAAAACATGTTACACTTTCACAGGGCACCCTCAAATAATACAGTACAAGCTATAAGTTATAGATAGTATAAAGTTGCTTCTTATTCTTTGAATAATATAAAGCCAGTTACATATAGTAGATCAGGCTTACAACCTTACAGTAAAATATGGCTATCTACAATCATCATTGTACTTTACCTTGGGATTATCTTGATGTGGACCATGCCTTACTACTTGTTGTTCATCTGAATAATCGTCAAAATACATGTAAATTACTATTTAACACAAAATCAGGCTAACAGTCAATGATCCAATAAAAAATTTTGTACTAGGATATATATTTACGATTCCAATCTTTCATTTTTCAAAAATTAATTATGCACAATAAAACCGTTTTTAGCAAAAAGCTATGAGGTCAGAACTTGGCTACTATACATAGAGGTGACTTTTCTGTGAAGGTTACATTAGAAAGAAATCAACATTTGTAATAATATACAGTGATACCCGTAGAAAGATGGCTGCTCTGCAAGGTGACCTCTATACACAGTTTCTAATGTATCAAGAATGCGGCAACAATTGTTCAACGCATTAGTATCATAATAACTATCATCTATTCAAATTCCATCTTAAATCTGAGTAAATACAAAGCTATAAATTCTTCCTTACCTTCAAAAGTCAACCCCTCATTGGAGTATGGCATTGAATCTTCACTATGAAATAAACGTCGATGATCTTCAATCGCGTCTGCTCTACACACTTCAAAACAAGTTATACATTCCACTTCTGGACCATAATTGAATTCAGACTAGAGAGAAAAACTCAGCTCAGTTTGACAATAAAAAATCAGCTGAAACAGTTACATAAGTACCAAAGAGGCAGATGTCCTTGATAATCCATTATCAATTGGATAATATCAAACATATTGCAGAGGTGAACTTCTATAGAAGTATTATAGGTAGCAATAGCTGTTGATATCGTAATAAGACATTTACTGCATTTTAAGTGAGCTCTATTATACACAGAAAGCCTTTGCATTGACCATAGATGACTCATATGCAAAGTTATTGCCAAGCAATATTATGATTTACTTACAGCATCTAAAAGTGGCTCCAAAACTTTCTGATATGGTCTTATGTATATACAGCCACTGCCTAAAACATGTTTTCTGATTTCTGATATGTGATACCAGGCTACTGGTATTTTAATCCGCTCTTGGCTGACGCCACCACGTGTACACTTCAGTAAAGCGAATCCCCCGCATCCTTGAAGTATTGGAAATTCTTTTTCCAGGCGTTTACACACTTCGTCATGTTCCGCACTTTTGTTGGCAAACACTACTTTTTTCTTGAGATTGCTTCGACGAAGATTCTCCAATGCTTCACCACTGGGAGAAATGTTAGTCTTTGGGTTTGTTAAACAACAAAACTCATGGTTCCAGGAATCTTTAATTGGGCCTTTATATTTTTTCTTGGCACCAGTGGATGATGCCGTTGATGACGGGGGCACAACATTTTCCTGAATCCTACGATGATTTATTCTGTTTGCAGATAGAGATGGATATCTGCGCTGCAGTTGTTCGGTTATCCTGCAAAAAATAAAAGTGCTTCCTTAGAAATATTTTGTCATATTCAATCATATTTCAATCATATTCAGTTAATGGGTTTTTGGAAAGGAAATGTTTTCTGATGAGAAATTGTAATTGTCGCTCATATTGATTAACATAGATCCCAATGATTGGATGCTCAAATTATCCATAATTATAGTGGGTAACTTCACATAACCCTGTTACCCTAAGCAGGGGGATGTAGTGAAAGTTTTGTCCAAAAAATCTTGCAACACAACAGCAACAGCCTTGATTCAACAGGAAAACATCTTATTTAAAATATCTAGATCTAAAACAGGTTCCAAAATCAAACAAGCAATTGTAAAATGTAGTGAGATGGGAACACAAAGCGAAGTGATTGAAATTATGGGCTTTTGGTTACAGCCAGGTCAAGAATAACTCTACTGGGATGGTTATAGTTCAAAACTCAATGTTTGAATGAAGGCACGTAATTTTCAGCTTTAACTACATTCGATTGATGAAATATTACTGTTGGTTTGGCCTAACACGTGAATAGCACCTCCAATGTTGTGATGTTGATGACATTTAGTTGTGGTGTTTGACAATAACAAAAACAGGAACTTGAAATATGAGTGCGAAAATGTAAATCGGAAGTGTTTTGACGCATTAAATGTGTTTCTCCCTGACGTTTTCACACATGGAAATTGTGAAAAGATATTTAATTGCGGGCTCTTAGAGAAATTCTATTGTTGCGAATCCTAATCAGCAACAAAAATTATGTAATTACGAATTGAAATCAATGTATTGTTTTGCTGTTGTGGGTGACCTTTGCCAATTGTAAGAAGTCCACTATGTAACGCTTTGCTCCTATTAATTTTAATTAAGTTAATCATCAACAATTTGATGTTGATTTGTTGACAAAAGAACCGGAAATTGTTACATGTTCGCAAAAATCACTCGGAGTTAGTTTGTTGACGCCTAAAATGTGTTTTTTACCAACGTATTTACGTTTAATTGTGAATAGGAATCGAATGGTAGGAGCGACAATCACACAGTTGTTATGAATCTGCAATTTTTACATGAAGGCTGTATAGAAATCTTCCTCATTCTAATCAGGAATCAATGTTACAGAAATAAAATTGAACTCAAGTCACTCAAACAAGCATTCAGTTGCAATTTTGATGTCAATTCATTTGTTACGCTCAACATGAGTTTTGAAGTGAGCTTTTCATATAAATAATGCCTTTTGTAATGGAAATCCACAAACTAAAAAGCATTAAAAACATACCTGCTGTCAAGTGTTTGGGTATTTTCAGATGTTCCTGTGGTCGGTTCTTCTTCTAGCACCCGAGATCTGCAGCTTTGAAGCAATGACATGGCTGCATCCAAAGATTCCGTGACGTTCTTACGATCACCCATGTTAATAAAAGATTGACAAACCAATAATGATAATGTAATCAACGACGACTGTTGCTGGCAAATTCTCACGTAGAATGATTTTAAGGTCAAGTTTGAAGTTGAACGTAACGAACAAGGCAACCAATACGAGGCTGCTTTTCTGCGCAGATCGCGTGTCAGATGGCTTGTCACATGCCGTGTCAGATGACGATGCCGTCGCAGAACGACGGTCACTTCGCACGATGACGATGACTTCGCAGACCGGAATATTGACCCCGATTCCGCTTCATATGGGCCAAATGTGCTGGGAATTTTGCAACAAGATGAATTGGATGGAGAAAAGCTTGGTGTTTCAGTAGAATTATTATATCTTGCAAAATATATCATTCTTGTTATTTCAAAGAAAAGAAGGATTCTAAATAATAGCATAAAAACGTCAAACAACATTGTTATCGATATTTAACGATATTAGAACGGGATGTGTGTCACGTGACAACGCCCTGTTTATGTAATCTTGTTTAGAAAAACTTATAAACTTCATTTGTAAATTGGACTCCGTTGAGTGAGGATTATTATTGCATTTGTTGGTTGTCAGTGGTTTGGAAGATAAACTAAGGTAAACACTTATTATTTATCATTTATTTTCAAAGTAACTTTATTGATTGTATTTATACTTGCTTTAATTTGTATTAATTTAATGTGTTAATCTGTTTTAGAAAACCGCCGTTTCATTTTGAACTATTGTTATTAAGAGATTTGGAAATTATTACAGTGGTTTTTATTGTTTCAACTCTTTATTGGTTCAAAACACGAGTGCGTATTCTCAAATTTATTCACTGCGCCAACAAACACACTACACGTTACTTCACAATCGTACATATCAAAATTTGATAACTCGCCATGAGTAAAATAGGATGGCCTATTCACAAGTTTAAACTACAGGCTAAAAAGTGAACTAATCCAAATTTTTCTCAATATTTCCATCTTGTCTTAAAATGTTTAATAATGTATCATTGTCGAAATTCAAGATTCAAAACAAATAAAACTAGCCTCCATCAAATTCCCCTTTTACAGTAAATGTTTTTTAATTGAATGCAGTTTTGAAATTATGGCTACGTTAATCAGGCTTGAGCTTAGCATATACATTACAAATGATTACACAATTGGCACCTATTCGAAGCTCTTTGTCTCAGCAAAGACCATCAAGTGTTACTGTTACTGTGTGAACACTCGTGGTTGCCTTGTGCATTAAAGTGTGCGACAGTTACCATTGGCAGCATTTAAATCAACAGAATGGCTTCTCATCTTTTTTACATTGGTTGATTTACAAAAGTGTAGCTTACAAATACCGTTCTAACTTTGCCATTTTATATTGGATCGACTTCAAATATTGTAAAATGTTAAATTATCTAACTTTGTTGCGTCCCAGATTTTCGTATTTTTATTTGCAATTTTACATAATAATTTTTGAATCTGGGAAATATGTGACTTGTTATGTTATAATTTTACTCTGTGTTTTTCCACTTTTAAATATAAAACAACAAAATATTTTGTTTCTGAAAGAACTAACTAAGGTAAAGTAACTTGAAATTGCTGTTTCTCTACTATTTGATATACAGCCGTGATTTGGTTTCCACTATTCACCTTCTATGTAAAGGTTTGGAGCAGATGGTTTGCACTTGCTTTAAAGAAATTTCAGAAGATAAGGTCCAGGGAGGGTTCTTACGAAAAAAAGGCTGACTGAAAATCTTTTAAAATGTTTTCATTTTTTTCCCGCCCATCTCTTTTTGTTACATTTATGTTGCATCTGGTAGTTACTTATAGGTAACAAATACCCATTAACGATCCAAAACTTTTGACAACTGATTTTGTTTTCAAGTCCTTTAAGGGAACTGCCTAGGCTAAAAAGCGAACTAATCCACATTTTTCTCGATATTTCCAGCCTCTATTAAAATGTTGAATAATGTATCAATGACAATTTTTTTTTGAGTTTCAAACAATTAAAACTAGCCTGTATTTCCATCAAATTCTCCTTATTATAGCTCATGTTTTTTAGTAATAAATGTGGTTTTGAAAAGATGGCTACGTTAATCAAGCTTGAGCTTAGCATATACAATTTAAATGATTACACAATTGGTACGTATCCAAAGCTCTTTGTCTCAGCAAAGATCATGATGTATTTGTGATACTATGTGAACACTCGTGGTTGACTTGTGCCTCAAGATGTGCAACAGTGGCCATTGGCAGCATTTCATTCAACAGATTGGTTTCTCCCCTTTCTACCCTTCGATGTTGTACAAAAGTGTAGATAACAAATATCTTTCCAACTTCGCCATTTCATATTGAATTGCGTTCAAATTTCGTATATGTGTTCAATGGTATATTATATATTTTTGTGGCATATAGCATATTATCGAGTTTTGATCCGTAGTTTTTTATATAAATTTTTGAATCTGGTGAAACGAAATGTAAATGTCTTCGTTAGATCAAAACATCATTTTTTTTGCATACAAATAAGCAATTGGGTGGGTCTCTGTTTAATGTTTACCATGTTATTCTGTTCTATTAACCTTGAATAGAATTAAATATCATGCTTATAAGATTTTTCTGATTCTCTAGCTCCTGTTTCCAATATGTCAACATGCGCCATAATTAAAATGTTCCAAACAATATATTATAAAAAATAAAGGAATTAAATCTATTTTTGAATGTTCTAGAATTACTATTTAGCCATTTCAGTAGAATTTTCAAGTGTTTATCTTGATAAATGCTAAACTTAAATTTAAGAATATTTTGTTGCTGAAAGATACATAACAATACAACTGCATACACATGTGAGCCAACATGTAGGTTCGAACGTAAATTTGGAGACAGTGGAGAATTCACATTTACGTTTCATTTCTGCATAGGTGGGAAGCGTTTTACAGCTTAGTTTTCTCAGATCTGTAAATTACGCGAGTCAATATATATATACGTACATCAGGATGATTACTCCCAACAATTTGGCGTTGGTGGACTGTTTTAAAATCAGTAAGACAATCCTTAAAATTCTGATATGGCAGAAATACAACACTCACTTCAGTAATTAAATCTAATTCACAGTTCATCAATTAACCTTTTCGTCTGCACTCAGTCTATTTGAATAGAATATACCCTCTAATTGGTTCCTCTTCTGCTCTACATACGCAAGTGAAATGCGATATTTTTGCCATGCCTGTGCCACAACAGTGCGTGGAATGTCGTTGAACAACAAAAAAAGTTTGACCGTAAAATATTTGATTTGGTCTGAATATAGCTAGAAAATGTCACTAGGTGGAATATTAAAGGCTAAGAACATGCTCACAAAAATTTAAACTTTCATAAGATATAATATTTGATACCATCTGTAAAATGTGATTGAATGAAAGAACGCTGTACAGACATACAAAATACACCTAGGGATATCTAGGGTAAGGCTTTGTGAGTTTATGTGACATTACTACAGTAGTCTAATGCAAAGTGCGTGTATATGATACTCGTTAACCTCTCGAGCAATGGTCGATCTCCGGGGGTGTTGCGTAGCAACAAAGTAAGTCGTGATGATGTACTAGCCGATTAAACACTTGACGGAAAAGGTGTTACAATTAAAAAGTTTCAACTTTAAAGGTCTCTTGCTCTTAATTT
>JANVCG010027342.1:0-11409 GCA_025505365.1 Haliclystus inabai | reverse complement strand
AAAAACCAAATCCTCGGTAGTGGTAGCATAGACTCACGTTACCATGGTTACCGTGAGTCAAAAAAAAAAAAAACCAAATCCTCGGTAGTGGTAGCATAGACTCACGTTACCATGGTTACCGCGAGTCAAAAATATGTAACTACAGAGGAAGCGTGCAATATGTTAATCAGCGTTCGCCAGCAAAGCTTGTTAGTGACAGCTTCCGTCAATTTTAACAAAAGTCATCACAAGTCAACCTATTGTAACTTTATTTTAAAATGGAACTGAACTTATAAATACTCTAATAATAATTGTAAAATCTTATTATGAATAATTTCTTATAGTCTTGTTGCATATTTGATGTCTAAATTTCAACTTTACTGTGCCATTTCTTTGTTACAAGAAATTTCGATTGATGCGAAAAATTGGACCTGGTCAATGACGTCATTAATTCTAACCACCACACAATATTTTCTCGATCCGTGCCTGAAGATTATTACAGTTTTGGTTGAAAGAATCTCCGCAACAACCTCTTAGTGTTGAGATATACAGACTGAAAAATGATACGATCAATTGCATAAACGAGAGACCAAAACTTCAATGTACAAAAGGCGTTGGTAATGATACTGCTCACATATAGATCATTCGTTTATAGTGAAAGCTGTTCAGTTTCAATCGTGATGACGTAGAGTTATCATAAACAGAACTGCTTCACCAGCTGAAGTAATAATAATAAATACATCTGAACGACATAATAGTATCATAAGCAGGCCTCAGTAACACTTTACTTTTCAATAAAATTACCAGCTTGGTTTTCACATGATGACTGAGAAGTTTCAATCCAAATATTTGAATATGCTTATCGATCACGAATCGATTGAACATGGTGAAAGCGAAGGAAAAGCGATAAGAAAATATTTCGCTCTAAACACGAAATAATAAACTTTCAAATAAAGTTTGGCCATGACTGTTTCGTCTGCTTCTGTTCCTGAGAGATATGTGGACTCTTGAAGTGCCTCTTCTCCTTCTATGCATGTTGAAGATACTTTTGTAAAAGCCCCTCGAGAAACACATCTAGGCAAAATTGCTAAAATCTGGCCATTATGAAATATCGTTGAATTCCTTCAAATCGACAAAGAGAGGGCGAAAGAATGACTTCCTATAAAATTATGTCATTTTGCGTTTTTATTCGGAGTTTTTGAGTTGCTCATCTTGTTTTACGCTCCAAAATCAGATTCTTTCATGATGCAATAAATGCAGTTATCCCATATGCGTATTAAAAGTCTGTAGAGCGCACTGTGATATACATGCTTCTCAATTTTTTCAATATAAAGATCACTAAAGTTCAGGGAATCCATACTAAACAGCCCTTGGCTAAGTACTGGTATGCCCAATTCTAAATCTGCTCATTTGTACAAATTCATAAGTAACGTAATGACTAACGATTCTCTAATATTTTGCATCAATGAAGTTTAGAAAAATTAATGTTACAATTGTATTTTGTAATAGAATAACCAAAGTGCTCTTCATAATGCCTCAAACAAAGGACATGTTGCCATTGTGACGCAATTAATTGAGACTGCAAGGCAAATGGATGATGCTGAATTCTTGAAGTCATTCATCACAGCAAAGGATAAGGTGATGCCAATGCTATGTCTAGAAGTGTGAATAGAAATTTGTAGAAAGGATTATAGCACAAACGTAATGGGATGATTCCGTATTGTTGAATTGTGAACAGATTATATGATATGTAAACAAAATGTTGATATTGAAAGTTGCATTTATGAAATTCTGAACAATTTTTTACTTGAAATAAGAATTAAACTCTCTTCTTCTACCCAATTATCATTTATCGTATATCTGCTGTACCATTTTATCACGTTAGAATGGATGGTGTGCTCTCCACTGGGCTGTACAAAATGGACATGTTGAGGTAGTGATGAAGCTGATCAAATACGCCGGTCAATTTAATGATACTGAATTCCTTAGAGCAATTTTCAATGCAAAGACTGAGGTAAAAAGAATAAAGTAGAACCCTAAAAAGATTTCAAAACCTGATAAAAGGATAGTACTAAAGTATATTTTGAATAATTTTTATTTGTACTTGATATTAATATCAATGCTTTTCTTTGTGTCTGGCTGCCTTCATATATATCAGCTGCCGTATCATGCATCCGAAATATCCATGAATAGTGTGCAATAGAGTTCAAGATAAAAAGAATCATGCGAACTCTAGCTAAGAATGCATTGGCTCGATTCCTTAGCGTAAATGAATAGCAATGTTGCTTACAATAATGGGATTCTGCAATTATATCTGAGAACAGATTGAAAATTTCAATAGGCAGCAACAATCAAGCATTTAAATCATATTCCTAATCAAAATTACTATTTTTGTGCACCAGTTTTTTTTACGTTATAGGATGGATGGTGTGGTCTTCACATCGCTGCACAGTACGGACACGTTGAAGTAGTGAAGAAGCTTATCGAGTCTGTCAGTCAATTGGATGATGCTGATTTCATGAAGTCATTCCTTGATGCAAAAGATAAGGTAATGCCAATATTCTATGTCTAAGTGTGATTATATCTCTGCGGAAAAGGATTATAGCAGCAACCTAATCCGAACACTACGAACTGGCTAGACTGTGAAAGAGATTATAAAATTCGCGAACAAAATGTTGATTTGGAAAGATGAATATTAAAATTTTCAATTAGTTTTGGTTTTGAGCATCCATGATTTCATTGGGTCTTCCGTCTTATTACAATAATCATATTTATTAAAAAGATCAAGATATAATAATGAAGAAGGAAAGAGAAACTAAATTTCTTGTTTTAAACTGTTTCATAAGCCAAAAGTATTGTCTTACATAATAAAAAACCAAACAAATAATACATATTTAACACCATCAACTATTTCATAATTCAAATCTGTTATGAAAATAATCAATGGGGAGGTCCACTAAAAAAAATTTCGAGGTTGTTGTTGTAACTTGACCAGTTTATGGTGTAGAGTTCGATGAAATGGTTAAAAAGTCGAGAAAAGGTCCAGATGGATGAGAATTTTGAGTTTTTAATCCAAATAAGAGAATCCAACCGAAAACGATCCGTGATTGGTAAGTGATATTTTCATGTCACTATACTCTAACAGACTGGAACAAGAAGCCTTATAACATTAACAACAGCATGAAGTTTTTAATATTTGTTTGTCATTTGTTTTCATTTGATTAACAATTTTGGATTACATTTAATTAATTTTTGATGGTACATTTGTTCGGAAAATAAAAGGAGAAATTACAAATTTTTTTTTCAAATATTTCCTCCATATTCAGATAGCTTCTTAACAGCTTTTGAGTTACATTATACACATGGCTTTTGTCTCCAAAAACAAGACGTTGAAGGGAGAGGAATAGCAATAAAAAAACACAATAATTCTTTTTTCAGAAAGCCTTAAAATTACATACAGTTCTGTTATTATATGCAGTTGGTGAGCTATTTTTGCGAAAAATTTGATCAAATTCTTGCATTTTGGAATCAGCGAGTGCAATGCTCAGCCTATGTCAGTATGGTGCTTGTTCACAAGCCATGAAGATTGTCAGAAAGGATCAGAAATTGTATTTTTACCTTATGTTCATAACTTAATGATAATTCAATGAATGCATCACGTTCAAAATTCATATAATTTGACGTCACCATTGATTCTTCTCAAGGCTTCGACTGCTTGGTTTGCCTTATGGAGGATGCTATTTAAACATTTCGCTGAACTTTTGTTCTAGCCCATACAGATACAGAAAGTGTTAGAAGAAAAATGTCTACCCATAAATCATTAATCAAATTAATCATGGACCAATATAAAAAGAAAGGGTAATGCCAAAAGTACAATGAATCGAATAAAACTTCGATTGTAACTTCTGCTTCCTATTTCGTGCCTAATTATGTATTGTAAAGCAACAAGAACAACATCTCTTGTTTGTCTTTAGTCATTTATCTGTACAGTATATTTTTGGAGTTTGAGAATCCGATATCAGTCATTGCCATAAATCCAAAGCGAAAAGTGTGATAAAAAATAGACATTACTTTTGCTAAAGCAACTCTACACAAAACTTTAGTAACTTCCACTGGCTGCTCGCGTCACCATATTGGTTAGGGCATGACGGGCAGTTGAATCTTCTGAATTTTCAAAGGTCAATTCAATCCCTTCTGCTAATATCACTTTTTCTCGACATAGAAATACACAATGAGCTCAAACATTCAGAATAAGATAGTCTAGTATAATTAAAAGGCAATCATCAGTAGCATTTCAAAGTGATTTCAAGAGCAAAGTCATTTTTTGGGGACGCATTTTTTTGTTCTATGTACGATATGTTTTGTAATAATTCAGTCATACCGAGCAGTAATAATTTGCTTATTTCTTCTGCAGACAACAATGAGGTCTGCTACTACCTAAATTCGAAATAAAAAATTGGGGTCACCAGCTTTGTTTTCTCGAAATCGAGAAAAAGAATAGTCATTTTCACACCTTTTCTTGGAAACTGTCGAACTTCATCATCAATTAGATAGCAACATTTTACATTCAAGAGTAAAATGAGATAGAAAACCTCCAAGTAAATCAAACTGAGCACATTTAGTAACATTTCAATGCCTCTGCTAGTATTCTACATAAGTTATGGATGACGCTGTGAAGAACGATCTCATTGGTTTTTGAATAAAATCATTTTGCAACACAAGCATTAATCAATAGCACCTCGAAATATATCTAAATGTCTTCATTTGATCGACTGTTACCAGTTTTAAAACTAAAATAAGTGATGTCTTATTGATCACGCTATTACTTCCCGGCATGTTGAATATTTGTGAAACAATAGAAGTTGCTCATTATATATTGAAAATGGGGCTATTGTCGCGAACCTCCTTAATCCGACTAGGGAACTTTTTATCGCTAAAACATAAACTATCAAGTTATTCCTCTCATTCAAAACTCCCCCTTTGAATATTGCATTCATATTTTGGGTTATGAACAAATAATAAGCATGCTGCTTTTGCGAACGAAATGTGTACGGTTCTCTTGAAAGTGAATCCACATATACCCACTCTGAACCATTGATGAAAGCACTAAACATTACCAAGCTGCTGATTTATATTATTTCGAGATTGATTGGTTTTTTACAAATGCATTGTCGAAATCTGCAGCTAGTTTCTATTTTCTCTATGATTACTTTCAACTAATCTAAGGCATTTACGCAAAATTGATTTTAAGTCCCTTCTGAGACTAATCCGTTCTTGCCAAATTCTCCCAGTTGTAACTATAATGAAGTATGGAATAACACCATCATTCTAATTCCCAATAATCAGAAATCAATTGTTAAGTTCAGATCCTTTATCGAAAATATGATTTAATATTCTTACTATGCCCTATGCACTTCAAACTGTCCCGCTAACTGTGCTCTTCAGTATTATTTTATCTACCCGTTAATTTATTACATATTTTCCGCAGTTTCCGTATAAGTACACTATTTGCTATTTCATGTTATAATTTTCTTAAGCTAGGTATTTTTAATCTGTTTTTAAAGAGTCTGAAATGACCAACAGCCTTGTTGCAAAAATGTGTAAAATCTCGGGAAGATTTTAAACTCGACTTCATAAAGTGGCGTCGATTCCTTTATTTTTACGACTTTGAGCAACGCTATTTCCAGAGTAGAGTGTGATCATGTCAGCCGTGTGCACTACAAAATCAAAATGAAGGCTGTTGGTCATTTTATGCTCTTCATAAGTAATTGCGTCTCTCGACAAACAAGCTAGCGTTGTTATGGGATGACGTCAGTCGCTATTATAACTGTACGATGACCATATTTGTATTTTCTATTCATTTGTTTTGTTTGAAATATATATTTATTCATTCATTCAGCGTAAATTGATACCATCATTTAAATTTATAGAAAGGAGATCAACCTATACACATCGCTGCAGGTCGTGGACATTCAAATGTGGTGAAAGTACTTATGGAATCTGATACTCCAGTAGGTGATGCTGCATCCCTTGAATCGTTTATCAATCCAAAGAATAAGGTGATTAAAACTAGGTTTGGTAAGCTTAAATCATATGCTTGACTTACAAATTTCCATTGTACAGATTTTCGGTTGTCTAAACATGATGCAGAAATTTTCCTGAAATTCCTACTCTCACCTGCTCAGTTCAACATAATTGTTGTTTTGCAAATCTTTGGGGAGTTATTACTCTATCTTTATTACGGTTTTTCAATCTTTTCGTTTTGGTAATTTAGACAGGAAAGGAAATCAAGTACCGAAGACCTATACTTTCAGATAAATTGGTTTAATATGCGCTTGCCAAACTTTAGTAAACAGACATGATCCAACGAGAAATAGAAGAAAAATCTCGAAGATTGAAAAGTTTTGAAAGTGTTTTTTGCTATTTGATCTCTGTCTTTATATCATTTGTATCTGAGTGCTAAACAATGCCGCTCAAAGTTTGTTTCGGGTCATTTTTAATTTGTTTCAGATCCTTTTGTTTTCATTTCAATCATGATATAGTGTTGTAATTTATGATGATTTAATCAAAGCAGTTTATCGCAAAGCAGATTTGTGTCTCCATCGAGTAGTTCATTATAATAATAATTTTAGTATTTTACAGCGCATATCCATTGCTGTTCTATGCGCTTCATAAGTGTTAAGATTGAGTTAATACTATACAAGCCTTCGGCTTGCGGGCTGCACCCGGGGCAGTTGTTGACTTGTGATGATATTTATTAAAAAATTTTCCTCCTAAAAATTATACAGCATTATACCTATGAAATCAGCCTTGTGTATTTGAAGTCTCTCTTCTGTATCTTGCGCCCTTATTTTGTGAGACAGAAAAATGTCCAAGAGAGACTTATTTTTCCGGTCAATACTTTGTTAATTGGAAAAACACGAGTTCCCTTTGGATTCAAAAAGTGGTACCAAAAAAATTCTCAAAAATCAACTTTTAACCCTAATTTTCGTAGAAAAGGGAACGCGCAAAGTAAAAAAGGATATTGAAGTTGTACGAACAGAATTTTAAGCTCTTTCAGATAAAGCAATAAATTTTTTCTGTTATATACATTTTAAGCACTAAGATTCCAATAGGTAACAAACATTGCTTATGTAGGTGGCGATCTTTCAAGATTCTAACTTAGTGACATGACCAGCGGCCTTCGTTTTGCTTTTGTTGTGAACATGGCTGACGTGATGACGCTCTATTCCGGAAATGGCATTGTTAACAATCGGAGGGACAATTGATTCAGCGTCACTTCTTGAAATCAAGTTTGAAATCTGGCCCAGATTTCAAACATTTTTACAATAAAGCTGCGGGTCATTTTAGACTTTTTATACTGCGGAGCGAATCGTGTAGACTATTCCAAATACGATTTCTTCTGTGAGATTGTTTTCACACAACTGTGAATTCAGAAATTTACGTCTATCCCAACAAACTCTAACTTTCAACGATTTTTTGAATAATATTTTCTCAATTCAAGTTGGTATTTAGAGTTATTAGGTTTCAAAATGACAAGGAACAATATTCTTGGAAAATAATTGATTGGAATTGAAACATCATTAGAATTTACCATTACTTGTTGATAAAGTAAATAAATAGAGCTCTGTTGTGCCATTACATAGTCATTTAATGAGGTGATGAACGGTATGTGAATTTCTGCATTTTTATAGAGAATTGATAAAAATCACTGAACAACACAAGGAATTGAATGACATACACAAATTTGTCTATTAATTTGCTAATTGATTAATTGTAACTTGCTATATTGGTAAACAGATTTGAAAGAGACCTACCTAGCTTTGCAGCTTTTGGGTCTGTTTCTGTCATTAGAGATAACTAGCAATGATTTAGCTTTTATATGTAACCTCACTGGAATCCAAAATAATTGCTTACTTTCTATCAGCAAGTCATAGGGAAGCAGAGTGTGGTGTGATCGAAGCTATAAAAAAAAAAAATGATCACGCTGAATTTGATGATAGCAATCCCTAACTTCAATAAAAGAAAGATACGCCTAAAATATTTTCCAATAAGTTGCAAATGCTATCATCTTGAAACAAGTTCCAAATTATCTTCTGAAGAAGAAAAAATCCCAAAACCTCCTACTTGAAATTTAAATGGATGAGACATAATTTGTTTTGTTAATCATCATTCTAAAGTACTTGAAGTATCCTTGATTTGGAATTCGAGATGTACCTTATCAGCTTTGTAATTTGATAGGCTATTATTTTAGGCATCTTTTCTTGGAAATTTGAAAATCAGAAGCTTCTGGATTCAGATAAATTGAGTACCTACGATAAACGGATTTCCAATAAATTTGATGCATAAAATTCGCGGTGGGAAATTGATCGCTTGTGACCCATTTCGTTCCCCTCCAAATGGTTTTTCCTTTCTTGTACTTATGAAACAATTATCAATCCTCTCAGCTTAGTTTGTTATCATCACATTAATCGTACCGATCTGGCAACTTTATAGGTCGGAATGCTTCCCATACACAAGGCTGCAATTAATGGAAGGGTAGACGTACTAATCACAGTTATGGATTATGTCAATCTATTTGATAATGTCGAGCTGTCGAAGGCATTCATCAATGCAAAGACAAAGGTAACATATCCTACAATTACCTTTTCCGGTTTAAATTAGACTTTAAGAGTTTTAACATTCTAATAGTAATGCTTTTCTGCAGCAGAATATCATTCCTGAGCATCGCATTCTATCACAAAACTGAGAAATCCCATACAATTAACATGATTCCTAGTATCTCCTTAAATGAAACAATAGTAATTCAATCAAGTAAGTCTGAATCACATTCGGAAAATAAAATTACCATTCGTAAGGTGCCTGTTTATAAATCTCCCATATGTGACGGCTTCAGGTGAGCCTGTGATATATCTTTGGAATATCACATTTATGCATATTATTTGTGATGGTTAACTCAAATTAGATGAATAAAACATCCAAGTACCGCAAGGGATTCAGTCTGTAATGAAAACTTATTTTGGACTCAAGTTTTACATTGACATCCTGTCAACTATCTACTGTTATTCACGAGATGTAGGAGGAATGCTTCACCGATATATAATCAAATTAATCTTTTTTTTTCAAGTCTATGAGTTTATATTGACAGAATCGTTTCACAATGTTACAGGATGGATTTGATTGGACAGCTCTACATTTGGCTTCACAATCAGGCTATTTGAATATGGTACCAATGCTCATCGAATGCGCCAGTCGCTTTGATGATGCGGAGTTCTTGAAGGAGTTTATCAATGCAAAGGATAAGGTAATCTCAATGCTCGATCCAAATGTGAATAAAGTGCAAGAATTTCCCATTTTCATTATACCTGATTGTTATTTTCGGTACACTGGACATTCTGACACTTCAATCACTTAACGCTTGGAGATTCTTCTTTATTAGTGGAAGTTTGGTAGTAATTGAATATTGCTTACGTGATTGAATTAGCTGCATGTTGATCTTTTAACCACCACCATATACTACTTTACCTAGCTCGTTCGGTTATTCAATTGGGTAAGGATCTACGGAAAGAAAAATTTCCGGGAATAATAGCGATTGATGGAAAACAATTTTGAAAATTAAAGGATAAAAATCGATTGATATTCGGGAAGGCAACTCATTTGGAAGTTTCATGATATTCCGACTGCTTTAAACTTCTTTGACAACGCAACTTTAATATTCATAGTGATAACACCTGAAAGGTAGTTCGCATCTTGACTAAAATCACTGAATTGGCAAAAAAAAACACAACCCAATGACGTATATTTCAAGCTAGGGGCATAGAAAGGAAAAAACCTTCCGTAATCCAATAATAAAATTGTTGTTATCTATGAATATCAACTAATAAAAGTCAATTTTGTACCCTGAATGTAACCTTCAACCGCATAGTATAAGTGCCATTGGAATAATGACCCACGGTACGTGTATCAAATTCTAGTGAATTTGATTTGCCAATTGAAGACATATATAATAGCGATAATCTTTCTTCTAGCCTACAAGTTTACTAAATACAAAGAAATTTATATTTGAAATATATTTCGAATAGTATCATATCATGTATGGTAAAGAAAAGCGATACCTGTCTTATAGTGCAACACAAAATAGAGCTTTATGCAGTGATCCCTTTCTTTTAGCTGAACTTTCAAAACCTTTTATACATGTCCACAGTAATCAAAGACTTTTAACTGGAAAGCAATTTACATTTTACTTCTTGAAGGACCATAACAAGCTCAAAAATCATGATTAAAAATGACATTGACGAATTTCAGAGAGAGATATGTGAAGCTAATATGTATTGAATTTGTTGTTTTCTATTTCGTGTTTAAAACGAATTTCAAGATTTTTCCAAAATTGCCCCCAGGTTTCAATTTTGCATGGAATTGTATGTTCTACTACGGGTTTTCGCAAAGATTATTGCTCGATAACCCTCACAGATGATGTTTTGCAGCAATCAGTTTATTCTAAATCAATTGTATTTATTTTTAAAGTGAATGAATCAAGATACACTAGTATTGACATATTGAGAAATTCATTTTGTTGAAAATTTTAAAGACTAATAATGGAGTGCTAATGTGAGTTGATGGAGAAACTCGACACAAAAATATTTAATAGCCAACTTTCAAAAACTGATCCTTCGTGGTTGAAGAAAATGCAAGACTTGATGCGAAAGCTCTGTTTCTTTGCTCCTATCAGCAATAAAGAGCGTATAAGAAAACAGAAAGAAAGCGGAAGCCACTTACGAAAATAAGACAGTTAATGATAAATGCGAAAGGACGATCCTTATTTAACTTAAGTGTGATGTGTTTTCATGGAACAGAACACGTTGCAATGATGAGGGTTATTTCAAGTACATGATAGCATGCTCGCACATTCTCCTGAGATTGAAACTCGGTGAAACAGTAGATAGAGTCTGCTAAACAGCAACCAAAAGCTTGTTCTGGCAAATTCAAAGGGGACGTAGAAATGTGTGAAAACATTGTCTTTCCAAGCTTGTGACACGACGCCAAGGTTTTCTGGTGACGAATCACAGCCCAGGAAAGACAATCAAGAGACAATAGTTGTGACTAATTACCACATCCTCTTTCCAACTGCCAGATCAAGGTTTTGGCCGCCCTTTAGCAGACTCTACTGTTTCACCGAGTTTCAATTTCAGGAGAGTCTTCGGGCAGGTAGCCTGATCGCAGACTCTGGAGGCCCCAGCTCAGGCCAGCAGGCGGGAAAGCGTCCGCGACAGCCGACCCGAATCCCGTGCTCGAGGCCCGAGCTCAGGCCAGCGGGCGCGAAAGCGTCCGCGACAGCCGACCGGAATCCCGCGCACGAAGAACAATATCAGTTTTAAGGGTCCAGACACCCTGCTCAAAAAAAATAGTTTCTCCTGTGCGCTTTGAGAGATC
>JANVCG010027341.1:0-26407 GCA_025505365.1 Haliclystus inabai | reverse complement strand
GGGTGCAAAATTACGCTCCTTGTTTACTTGCTTTCATTTTAAAGTTTTAGCCTTTTGTAGGTGAAGTGTGAACGTGTAAAAAAACACGGATTGACAAATCTTAATTCATGCAATCTAAATCCAAGAGATGAGTCTTAGTAGTATATAGATTGTATATTTCATTTACATATTATAATTTTCTAGTTTTCTGGTTCACGGTACTTACATTGAGGTTGACCAACACATTGGATCCGACCCCGTCAGCTATATAGGTTTGAATATTAGTCAAGTTGAATATTCTGCAGTTAGCAAGTTCATCTGTTTTAATTCTGAAATCCATTGCCACACATTGATTTCTTGATTTACACATCTTCTCGCATTGAAAAACATGTGAGACATGTCTTGTTTCTAATGTAATACTGCTGTTTATAAATGAGTTTTCGAATATTCGTCCTCTGAATAAGCGTGATGTGTCACTCGTTGACGAGCACTGTTGGCAGTAGCCGAGATGATGTCGAATAACATATATTAACAAAAGCAAACACATCCTGAGTAATGCCATTCTGGAAGAGGTGTTGCTCTATCACGAGGGTACAGCACAATGATGATTTCATTAGTTTTGCAGCTGATAATCGTTCCCACACACCCTTGATTGTAATCTAAAGTGTCAGACTTTAAAGCTGCACACAGCAGTTACACGTTTGTGAGATTCATAATAGAAGCAGCTCAGAGCAGTTTATAACAAGAGTAATTTATAATATTGAAATTCATATCTGAATCTATAGCTTGCGTTATTAATGAAAATACTTTGGAGATCACACAGATCTTATCCACATGAGTATTTGCGGTGTAAAACTTGGACTTTTTTTATGATGCTTGAACTCTCCAATAATATGTTCTCTTCCATTATTGCTGTAAAATAAGTAAATGACAATCATAATAAAGTAATCTAATATTAGTAAAAATGATTAAAAATACGAAAAGCTTCCATTGACAGTTTGCTCATATGACAGTTGGAGGAAAAGTACCTACATAATTTGCATCTTGTGAGCTGTATTGGAGGTGGAAAACAGGATATTTGCCTTTATGGTATAAAATCATTCTGAGACAAGATGAATTCTACTTCTTTTGGTATTCAATTGTATTCTCTGATCTAAAAGTGATATCGTTGTTCAGCCGAATTTTGAAGTTTTTAAGCCAAAACAAGAATTTTGAGATCTTTAAATCAAATATACGCCAAATCGCATAAATCATTCATTTATACTTTATCAACTTAACAGTGCTTGATTTCAAAGCAATTATTTTTTCCAGATGATCATGCCAAAATAATGCAAGACAGCTTCTTTATTCTTGAAAGCAATAAAACTCAAACACTCTTCAAGAATCTTAAGTTTTGAACAAAATATCCATAACACAAGGCTTGCACAACGTTTCCGCATATTTACTTGTGCCATTTTCACCCGCATTTTCAAATGATGTATTGTATTAAATTGAATCGATATTTATAGTAAAAAGTTTAGTCTTTCAGTTTGGGAAGAATGTACAAACTGAGTGTCACTATCTTAGGAGGAAATCTATTTACATGGAATATACATGGAATGCAATATTAAAACGAATAAAGGTAACTAGGATATACAGGCTGCCTATCATGATTTGAAAAAGCTGAGCATGGCTAAAATAAGAAAAAGTTATTTACAAACAGACAACTAAGAATGAAGAAATAATCAATCAATACTCTAGCGCCAATTGTAGTCACGTTAGACAACTATTGTTGGTTTAAGCTCTCGTATGGCCAGCATTTCATGCACAAGAAAGTCGCAAAATTTTGAAACCTATTTCAAAATTTTTCAGAGATTTACCATGATTTTGGTGAACATGATTTCCCAGATTTCTCCTGCTATGCTCCTCTACGCACTCGTATATAGGTAACATGTTCTGGCTTCGCTGTTTGATTTACGATGGATAATTTGCTTTGCAAAACGAAGCAGGGAAACAACTAGCAGATCACTTGAAGCATGGGGATCCTAAGTTGTCTCAAGTTGTAGAATTTAGAATTGTGAAAATTCCAGCTGGGCTCATTCTCTCGCTCTGGGCTAATTTTCTAATTATTATTAAATAATTATAATTACTACAACTTCTGAAACTCTGTTAATATCTATCGTGAAATAAATAGCATTATGTGATTTTGAAGTGAGAATATAGAATAAAAATTACACAGGTGATTAGCAGTTCCACATAAGCTATGGATTACAAGAATGATAAAGCAAGAGACTCTCACGCCATTTATGTTATACATGTTTTGTACCTTCACCCATGCGAGACGCAGGCTAGCTTCCTTTTAAATTATAAATAAAGGATATTTTTGAAGCAATTGTCCGTCAATATCACATTGGGTTATTTTCGTTTATTCCCACCGATCCTTATGTTTGTAGTTTTAAACCCAAAGTAAGTAAAGTGCTTTCTAGTTGAACTTGTAATTCGACGCAACCATGATATTAACAATTTTCCAGTATTTTATGAAACAACAGAAGCAACTCGTTATAATCTCTAAATAGGGCTACTGCGAAAGCACCTACTTCCCATTCAATTTATTTTGGAACAGACTCATGGTTTGATCTGAATTCTGCAAGCTAGCCCAAATAATGCTCTGATTGATATCTTTTGTTGACGATGCTTTCCTCTGAGCTCCAAATGGAAAAGAAAATCCTCCCTCTTGCTGAAGCATTTGCATAAAACGAGTCCAAGCTAATTCACGTGATGACGCGATAGGGAATTTGAGTTTTGTAAAAGTCTTTCAGATTAGGCTTGAACACAGTTCTTGTGATATTAGCTAACATCGATATCCTTATTTTTTTATTCAATGAAACTGAATGTGCTTAGAATAGGTAAAAATTGGTGAGAATTTTATCGATTTCATCCATACAACGAGGACATTCTACTAAAAATGCAAATGATATCCTCTCTATCTACTGCCCAAAAAGCTTGGTCGTCTATCTTGCATTTATACGATGCAATTACAAATATCCGTTGACCTATCTACTACAGCTATTCTACAGTTTAGAAAACTTAAGATGGTTGAATCGGATAAAATACTTGATCGTATACTGATAAAAACATAAAATATTATTCACATATATACTTTACCAAGGATGTTGTATTAGTAACACAATTCAATTTATAATCTACTAACTGCTGCCTTTTTTCTATAATATATTGTGATTGATATGCACTGATGTGAATCATTATCGCATATTCAATTGAAGGCTTGAGTAAATACATGTTTTAACAAGGAATACATTTATCCATTGTAATTTATGATAGCCTAATCACTCTTCCATTGAACTAAATATGGTATCGCAATTGTTTTCATGTTTTTGACCTATTTTCGCTTTTTGAAGAAAACTTATTTTGGTGACGGCTTCTCGAAAGACTACCTTTCGTCGTTCATCGTAGCGTAGATATAAGGCCTGTAAAAAATGTTGTGTAACTTCTCCATCAGAAAGAGATTACATTTTTTTCATTGTTGTCGTATGTCAGTCTAGTTTCTAAAATTGAACATTTTTTCGAGATTGCAGTCATTTTTTCACGTTCAAAAAATGTTTGATTGTACTACAATGTTGTAGTATTAGCTGTGCAGCACAGATTGGTCAAATCATAGCTATTCTTACCCGTGAAAATATGCTTGCTCTCACAAGATGCTGAGTCTCATGTTTTCAAGCTCATTACAAGGCTACTTCTAAAGAAAGTTACTGATATAGTACATCCCAAAAGAGTAATCATTTTCTATTTTCTGAAATTGCAACTTCTCGTGATATAGGCTTGTCATTTATCATACCTTGAGTCAAAAGATTGTGTTCTGTCAAGAAATTAAGTTAGCTGGTTATCACCATGATGAGATTCAATGAAGGTGGGTATAAAAGAGAAGAGAATGTAGCTAAGAATGCTATTGAATCATGTGCAACTTATAATTCAAAGTTTATATCCACATGAATCGGAATGGAAAGCTGCCAAATTCAGCAATGTATGCTTCTTATATATAAGGATGTTTAGAATAAATAGCACAGACGGTTTGAGAAAAGCAAAATACTATCATGAAGGAAAACTTTCATAGAAGCAATATCTACAATACAATACATTAACAGAACGTTTGAGAAATTCTATTTCAAGTTTATTTCCACATAAGATAGGAAACAATTACTGAGTAACTGTATGCTAAAATGGCTAACACGAATTATGTAAGAGCTATCCGACTAGAGGAGGAATTGCATCAACATAGATCATTTCATAGGTGATATACTACCATATATTATTTCTCTCCAAACACGTACATAGATGTATTCTAGAGAACACAATGATGGTGGAAGCTATGCTATTTCTTATATTATGGCAATCACATATTATATAATAAATATTTAGTGATTCGCAAAACATAAGCCGATATAGTATTGATCCAAGTAGTGTGCATAAGTGCTCCTTATACTGTACTAGCAGTGATGTTTATTTTATGACTGGATCAACCTTAACCAGTCGATAAGATGTGTTAATGATGTAAATATCCTTAATTCACGCAAATTCCACCAAAACGATAAATGTTGGCTGGGGTACACGTTACATGGTGTGCTCCACTGCTTTGGTACCATACCATAGTAGATTGACCATTGTTGCAGTTGCAATGTGGAATCTATAAGATACATATCAAAATAATTTTCCTTTATGCATATAACTATATTCAATTTCAAATGAATAAAAAGCAAATCAAATTGAATGTTGAATGCTTAAGTGCCCCCTCCCCCCATCCTCCTTGGGACATTAGGCAACAAGCAATTTTATATTTCAAGAACACACTTCTAGTTTAAGAGACGTAAGTTGAAATCAGATACAAAAATGTTGTTTTTATTCTATTCTTTATTTTCTATTCTCCTTCGATTCCTATTTCTATTTTGGTCTTCTCGTCTATTCGAATTGCTGTTTTAAGTAGATATGTAGATGTAGAGATGTATTTTTTTTTCTGTGATTCTGCATTTCACTAGATATTCTTCTGCTACATCCGTAGCAAGTGATTAATTCCCAATGTCATCAATTAAAAAATTTTTGGAGTATGTAACAGCTGCAAGTAAAATATCATGAACATATAGGAGCCTCTGTGGTCGATCACTCAGGCAATCTTACATCCGCATTGAAACAGTCCATCCACCAATATCCTGTTTCCAAGCCACTTGTTTTACGAGGAAGCAAATACAATCGACTTGCATCTGCATTGTACAATGTGCAACGGCTCTTGGTGGCTTGTAAACTTCCTAAAATTTGTAATAAGAAGTAGATTTGTGTCATTTATTATGTTGTATCTACCAAATGCAGTCTTTGCGTCAATTAAATCTCACAATACTCTTGAAGTGGAAGCCACACAGTGACTTAAGATTATCTAGATCTTTATATCATTGAAATACTATTGGATGGAAATCCAGATACATATGACCAGTTACATAAAGTAGCGACAGCATATATTTTCATTCCTGATGTTAATTCCTGTTAATGTAATCCATAGTTTCAATATTAATCAGTCACTTATTTTGTATTTAGTTTTTATCAGACTAACGGAGACATCTTTACTGATGGGAATAGGATTGACTTACATATCAAACGTAATCAAAGTAGCATTATTAGTTTCTAAAGCAGTGAGGGAAAGCTTTGGACTGCAACAGAGAGGTAAATATTGATCAATCGTATTATGGCATCTATCTTAATGTTTTAGCTTGTATTCTGTATTTTAATTAATTTGTATTATTTCATAGAGAAAAAGTTGTTCTTGTTGGTTTAACATTAAATAAGTTGTTGAAATCGTCAACAAGCGTATTGCTCAATGAATAACGAGTTTATCCTGTAATGAATTCAGTTAAATCAACAGAGCATCAGTAATCAACTGAACTCCACAAACGTTTCCCAGGCGGATAGATACACCAATTAAACCTCACTCTTAAGAATATGCAGGTGAAATATATTCATTGTATACATCAATTTCATTTATACAGTAAATTTTTCAAATCTGGGCAGAGCTATATAGTATAACATTCACGGATGAAGAGGAAGTATTGGGCAATAGCATAATTACTTACCTGGAGTACCCATGAAGGAGACTTCCACTGAAATTAGATGAAAATGCGATGCGAAGTATATAGGATATTATATTCAAATAGCTATAATCATGATGCTGTTTCAAATCAGACTTGTGTGTCTACTCACGTCTTGAAGCCTGAGTGCTATCTCTATATTATTCTTCACAAATACAGTCAATGATCATGGCAGCATAACCCTCTAATTGCCCCTATCATATTTTCATCAAATTTTTATACTGTAAGTAATAATGGTGATTGATCCCTACAAAAATAGTCTTACTTTAAGTTGTTTAGCAGGAATGTTTGATTACCGTTAAACCCCGCGTTACACTTTAGGATAAGGAAACATTCCAGTAGTAAACTACAGCGAGTGTTATGCGGGTAAAAGTAACAGGGTAAATAATATAAATAGTTGACCAAATTACATGAATATATTACAAGACTATATTCTACCCGATATTCGTCTCACTGATGTCGACCAATCACCTGCAATTACATATTTTTAGCATAACACGAAAAGGCACTCTTGTCCCACTATCATTTCCTGAAAATGCAGCCTTCTTACATTTCATGGTTCAGATTGATGCAGTGGACGATTCAAGAAAAATTGTCATTTATCGCTACTTTGAACACGTGTGAATTTTCAAAAACTTGAAAGTTCAAAATAAGAGTTTAATATTATAGCGGAATTCTTCATGTACTACCACTGGAAAACTTGATTAGATGGTGCTTATAACTGGATTTGTCTTGAATTTAAACGTTGAATCTCAATGTGATCTTGCAAGAAAAGATATTCAGATAAGCTCATTTAATCGAAATTGATATTCTTCCAACTTGAGAATATAAAGCTCAAAATTTACCGCAATCTTCAACTTTGCATGAGATAGTTTTCTCACTATTTCCTAAGCATACGTCTCCATTGCAGTTACGTCCAGTGCATTCTCGTCTTTGAGTTAGAGTTCCCTCCCCGCATCGTCTTGAGCAATGAGATACATCTTTCCATTCACCCCAAATGCCGTTAACTATAAAGATAGAATAACTTGTCAGTTCCATCAGGGCTATCTTATGTCCCTTTGATAGCTTAGATGAAGAGATTATGAATTTCATGTTCAATAGTCTCTAAAAAGCAATCAAATCAAATTATCTTTAAGCAGAACACGTGGCTGGTTGCCCTCTGTACACGTACACATTACTGAAGTATTCTTGATAAAAACACATTGAAAAGTTCCAGCAACTTTCCTTCTTGATAGTAAAAGTGAAAAGTAATGGGGATATCGAGAAGAAAAATTGAATTTGATGCCAATTATCATTTGTGTTATAGGTCCAGCTGTGGAGGTGTGGATGGAAGGGGGTGAGCATTTTTAGAGATTAAAGATGTTCTTTATTTGTGTTATATTTTTTTGTGTTTCCTAGTTTTTATCTTCATGGTCGAATGTCATCATTAAGAAGTACTTGATTAGTTGATCGAAAGTCCTTCTCACTTTTTAGTGAGGATTGAAAACGACTTATACGATTTAATGATTCTCAGTGAATTTGTGATGCCATCTATCTTGAAGAATGTGACTTTCATCCTATATATTCACTTTTAGAAGTAACAAATTATATATATAGAATATTCTTGGAACAATGTTGCTAAAAATTTAATAGATCCTCCCATATACTTATTTGTCTCACGTATAGGATAACAATTCCTCATTCGTTTATTTGAAGAAATGGCTTCCCTCGTGGTGTTCGTGTCATTTCCTGATCCTAGGATGCAATGATCACACTAACCTAAATCTTCTGGCTTGCATGTGCTCTGCAATAGAGTGAACATAAAGGAATGTTTACAAATTATCATCATGGAGCATCAAGTAAGCATCATTAGATTTAATATTCCTTTAAATAGCAGTAGATGTGATGCTTTATTCCTATTTGAAGGAATCATTTAATTCGGTCTTGAATTTTAGAGAATTTGTAAGGTGACATCTTCAAGATCTACGTTCCCTATCTCAGTAACCAAGAAGCGGCAACACAGTTTAATTCTCGACGTATAGTTGTGTCAATGATAGATTTACGTCAAGAAGCTCAACTGTATATCTGATGAATGGCAACTACTTTCATTCGTTTATTAATCTAGTCCAAAAATTGTTGTTGACTTGAATAGCAGCAATCAACGCTTAAGAATTAGTATAAAGTTACTAACAACAGTCTTTTACAGTCATCAAGTTTGCATTTTGTAAATCCTAATTGATTCTTAATTTTTTTCTTCTGGTAAATACAATCCATCTGACCAAAGTAGGAATTAAGTGAAAACAGTAAATACCAATAGAAATAATGGGTTTTCATCTATTTTCTTCATATTAAGTGATATTTAGCATTTGATTACGGAACTGAGGATTAACACATATTCTCATATCATTAGGAAGCAAACTCAAAATTGTAATAATAAAGCTGTTGGAGACGATTGTGTTAATTAATTAGCTATCTTGAGTAATTATCTTCAACTCTGAAAATCACTTTTCACGTGATTAGGTCTTAATTATCATGTCACAAAACCAATCAAACGCAATAAAGTAATAAGGGAACCGCAGCAGGATGCACTACCTATCGCATCGCTTATTAACTGCTATATTAATTTCATTTGCTGCGTCAAAACTTCAATGGTCCTCAGCATATAGCTTCAAAACTACAACAGAAAATTCATAGTAGAATTACAAATGTCATCTGTCTACATATAAGGTCTCATATTATTGCGATTCAAGTAAAATACTAGTACAATTTTAAAATGCATTGGACTAGGCTTACTTTTTTGGCTAGAAACTTTTCAATGTAAACTGCAGACAATCAAAACCAATTAACGTGAAATTTTGAAGTAGAGAATTAGAAGTTGTCTTTTATTTTATCAACTGGAAACGTCCATCAGCTGTTTTGAATCAAATTTTGGGGTAGCTTTTGATTAAATCCAACAGAGAACAGGTAGCGATTATGGCAAATAATTGCATTGGACTCTGTAGATGGTCTATACATGATCTAGATATAGGGTCTATAATATAGTGAAATTCAGCGAACAATTTGATTAGGTAGGATCTATAGATACTTTTTCTCGTGCTTTGTAACAAATTAAGGTTACATTTGGACTTTAACACACTATCTCCCACCCTCTACTGAACTGGAAAACACATCGCTAGAGTAAATGAATTAAATTCTTGAAACGTATCTTAATATACTCGGATTATCTGCATCTAATAGCTTATGTAGCACAATTCTCGTTTCAGCTGCTAGGAGTAAAATCTCTCTTGAAAAATATTTGGAAACGGAAATTCGGCTTTTGTCTGAACACAATTTCAGGAGATCCTCATGTGTCGCTTTTTAATGTTCTCTGCGTCCGTTTTTTTAGTACCATGCAAATACGTATTGATTAATTTATATTTATGCGAAGTTGAATACTCATACCTAATCATATCATACATAGAGAAAGCAAGAACAGAGAACTAAGACTTACGTTGAAATGAGTGATGATTGTAGATCCATTTCTACCCACAAAGAGACTCTGGATATTTGTGAGATTGAATAGTCGACAGCTCAGGTCCCCATCTGATTGGTTTAAGAAATCAATCGCAACACACCCATTCGTATTCTTGCACATGTGATTGCATAGAAAGAGATGTGATACATTAGCTTTTTCCATTGACCTGTTGCTGTTGATATAAGAGTTATGGAAGACTCGACCCTTATAATCAGAAGTTATGTTGATTGATGACTCGCAAATTTGACAAGCCCCATAATTTCCTATGTATATTATCAAACAAAGATAAAATATAATTCTGGGCTCCATTGCTCAGTAGCGTCAGAGATAAAGTACTAAGTAAAAGGCGTGATTATTGTTTTTAAATTTCATTTTGCAGCTGCCATACTTCACCGTAGTCACGTTCCAGCGGCATTATAGACAATAAAATTGTGATATGAAAGGACTTTTTTAATTAGCTAATAAGGAAAGTTTTATTGCCTTACAACATGTAGAAATTGAATGGAATGTTACAACATGTGACTTATCAACCACATTAAGTGGCTCGAATTATTAACATTGTACTAAGCGCAGTGTGAGTTTTGAAACTGAGAAACTCATATTTTCCCTTCGTGTTGGAATCCATAACATGTATTCTACTATAACAGCTGAATATTTCCCCTATCATAGCGTCATGAACTTCAATTGCCAAATCCGTTTCATTCTCTTAAAATCTAGCCAATTCAGTCTATTAAAATTACAAGGCGTTAAGATGACTTCATAGCAAAAAGATCATAAGCAAAATAAATCAAATGTTTCTTTTTTACTTTGAAGGTGAAATGCGTCCTTCCTTTTGTTTTTAACATATCAGCACGCAATATCACATTTTCAATTGATAATTGATCTGTTTTGGTCTCTTGTAAAGAAATACCTTTTACAAGGTTTTTGAATTACATCATGCATTAAATTTCCCCAAAGAAAAAAATATTATCAAATCAATTGATATTACCAAGCCTTTTTCTATCTTTGATGTTTTAGGACTTACTTGATCCGTGAAAAATCACTATGGTTCTACTATAGTATTTGGCTATAGGAAGTTCTATATTACCTTTCAGTTAACATTTTGATGGTGGCTTGTCTGCTTGTGAGAGCATTTTGGATAGTCTCACTTAGACCATTTATGTCCTGTTATATAGTTTGCTTCGCAGTATATCTGAGCTAAATGAAATGTTTTGGTTCGGAAGCAAAAGCAGCAATATCACAGTAGCCAATTCGGAGAAAAAATATTTCGTGCATCATTTATTTTTACGATCTTTCTTGATTGCTGCACATGACCAAGCAGAAACGCATTATTTTACTTTAAACCTGGCTTGCTAATCAAAAATCACTGTATCACCGTACAAATAATCAAATGAGATGATTTCTTTCTGTCAAGCTAAGAATCCAATGGTAGAGGTAGCCATAAAAATTTTTGAAAATTTAAGCAGGTGGAAGTGGGATATTTTCATCTCAATTGATTTGAAATCAGTTGAAATTAAAATTAAATGGACAAATTCGACCCAAAATTAGATTAAAATTGTTAATGAAGCAAGATCATTGAAATAGCGTGCACTTTGATGTCTGAAATGAATAATCCAAAATTAATCAAAATGAAAAGCAAAATTGCGCAGTTACAGTAAATATTTATCCACTCAGCGGAAAGGCTCAATAGACTAATTAAGAAATCCTGCACTTATATTGATTTTGTTTTTCAAAACCCTTCTGCTTATTTTAGTTGAGGAGGCTCGCGACAGTAGCCCCATATTGAATTTATAATGAGCAGTTTTAGTGATTGCCTTATCATGATGCTAGACTGTTTTAATATGAATTTTATTATATTTTATTTGAACTTATATTGTTTTTGAATGTCGAGATAAAGTGATATATAAAACAGAAGGAATTAAATTGACTCCTAAAATTATAGGGGATTGAGCTTCCCGTCATGCCCCAACCAATATGGTTACCCTCAAATTTTATTTCATATTTTGAAGTTTTCATTCTCAAATAATGTTTCCCCCAAATATCAAGAAAATCTTACTGAATTTAAATTTGGCTATATTTGTAACTATAATATCAGTTACACACGACATTAACTGTTGTTGTAATCGTGATTTGCTTTTCAAACACAACATGAACATGCATGTTAGGAACTTCTGTAGCTGAACTCTTTCAGTTTTGATAAAAGTGCCATCAGAACCATGTTGCTATTCACCATAAAAGTTGAATTCTGGGAACTATCTCGAATTTTTTACAAAAATCTAAGAGTATCACAGCAACGATACAAAGTTTTTCTATTTTCTGAATTTATGTCTTTCTACTCAAGTCGCTGCTTTACAGCGTTCATTTTGCTGTTCAGCAACAGTTTGTTTCAGTTGGAATTTTCGCAGGCTAAATGTCTTCGTATCACGTGTTTGCATATATATATTCATGTGGAATTTTTGTTAGATTTGTCATCAAAGATGTTAATATTCGGAATAAATCAAGTGAAATAAGTTAGTCTTGCATAACCACTGTGTACAGACAGGCGAGGAACCAAGGGTTGCAAATGGGTCAAATAACCACCATAAAATTTGATGATAAAATGCGATGCCGTAATCACTCTATTTTAACTACAACTTCCAGTAAAAAGCAGCAGAAACTTATTCATACAAACTCATCTTAAAGTAATAATAATTGTACAATCTTATTGTGAATAATTTCTTATTGTCCTCTTGCATATTTTTTAAATCAAGTTTAACCCCCGACCATGCCTTTCTTTGTTAGAGGAATTTTCTATTTCTGCGAAAAAGTTGGGTGCAGTCAATGACGTCATCAATTCTGACAACCACATACTATTTTCTGGATCCACGCCTGTGTACAGAGCATTTCAGCTTCCTGAAAATCCCATGATTATTGTCATGAACATGTTAGGTTTGTAATCGTCAATTAACCATAGCAACAGGAGAAAGAAAGACAAAAGAAATCACTGCTTTCCGTGAAAACTCTTTATATTAATCAAAATATGCAAATAGCAATTATGTATCTTTTTGCTTGGATCATTACCATCATTTTGATATGTCTGGTTGAATATTTCTTTGGGTAATGAATGCATGAAAGACCACATAAAACTGAGAGACGTTACACACACATCTCTATTTAATATATTAGATAGGTTAATCAGAATCATTGACCTTGACAATTGGATGGTTTGTGAATATAAGACTAAGTAGGTGAATGATGTTACCAGTATGAATGTATTGTCAGAAATGGATTTGACGATTGACCGTTTTTATAACTGATGCCTGGAAAATTTTCCTTTTTTTAGAAATGGATACATCTTGAAAAAAAGTCGGCCTTAAACCTAATACGGATTATTACTTTTCCAACATAGCGCGCAAGTACCCAATAGTCCTTTATTCAACTATTCAAATACAAGTCAGACGACACCTGATATGATAGAAAGCATTTGTAGTTTAAAGAATGTGTAAATTCATATTAATAACCAAAAATCATAGACCTGACTGATGGAACTTTTATTTTACGTTTTTCAATCAATCTCAAACAAATAATAGAATCAAGAAAAAAAAAAATTAACAAAGTACTAAAATTTATGTATAAAATACGAAATGCTAAACACAAGCGTGATAAACCACCGCATAATACTTTAACCCTTTGCAGTTCCCAGACCATCGTTTCGGTGTCCCAAGATCATGCTTGCTAATGCGAACTGAGCAATAGTTTCTTCCTTCGCAAACTTTTTTGATATTTGTAGATGCTATTGAACTTACACAGTATGCTTGTTGACTATATGTATATCTGTTACATGACTTTCGAATCTTTAGATCTGAGTTTCGCATTGCATACCCAAATACGGAGTAAGTGATTTTGATTTTACGGCCGGGGCAGTACATTGATATCTGTGAGCCTTCACATGCTTCATCTACAGAAAGAAAGGCATATCAGTGTTTGTTTCAATGCGATCTGATGCAATGTAACAATTATATGTCATATCAATGCTCAATTCTGTTTAAGCGAATATAAGTGAAATGTGGCAATCATTTAATTTAATGAGTAGGTCACTTTGAAACACTTTGTTTAGCATTCAAATGTTGGTGATGCTATCGAATAGATTTTTCAAAGAATATTTGTCAAGAAACTATAGCATTAAGTAAAAATGCAGATATTTAATTTGAAAAGCTGATCATCATTTTCAATGGTTGATATGAAAATGCCACTTTCTGCTATTTAGCTACTCGTCACTTCTTGTATTAAATAGATAGATATTCTCAATTACGAAAACTATCAACTCTGTTGTGCTTATATCCATTTCAAGGCTAAATCATTAAATAGCGACCCACTGCAAAATCTTGAAAATCTACTTTCAACATCGTCAATGCTTTTTGAATACTCTCATCAACACTCTTATAAATAGGGAGTATAATTTCGTGATGGTTAGCAGTTTAAAACAGTGCTAAAAGGCTGTCAGATGATTCAAAATATAACCTTCATCGTGATACAATTCCTTTCAAGTGCCTATAGTTAATTATTTCCGCATAGCGTATTCAATCGAATGCTGTACCGAAGTGTTATCGTAGACAATACTTCTATCTACCATCTGCAGTCTGATTGTTGATGTGCATTCTGTGTAAACATTGCATAGCCACATATTTATCCACATGTAAATTACCGAGTATCCATCGTTCACATTGCCTGCACGCAGACTCTGGTATTTTCTCAGGGATAGTAATATATTAAAAATATTCAAAATTATCCATGTCTATACTTACTTCTCTTTGAATATGTTGGTCTTTTCGTTACAGGTGCCAGCGTAACAACAGGACGCACTCCTGGAAAAGTCATAGCAGGAATCATTGTTAATTGCTGCAGAAGTATAGAATGAAAATGTTATGAAAAATTGAGGTTTGAAAAATGAATGAATTTTCCGTCGAAAGATAGCAAGAGAAATCAAATCATTTATTCAATCTATTAAGATCTATACACACTTGTATAATAAGAACCTCGTTTCACTCCTTCATACTCTCCTATAAAATTCAGCATGTATAAAATCACTACTATATGTTACTACATGATCAGCCTCATTGGATGTATTACGATTCAATATAAGCCGAGATACAATTGATTTGATAATCAAATATTTTACTTGAGTGAATAGCACTTTGAGTGGATTTGGCACACCTACACGTCATGGCACAATTCTCTTTAAATTGAAAAGAAATGAGTCTATCAACAAATATACACGTTTACTTGAGGTTTCTCGAATATTACAGGTAATATTATAGTAGTATAGGTAACAAAAACAGATGGAAATATTGAAAGAAAGACAGATATTAGGTTTTATTTTACAAACAGTGATAGACCTTGTTCTAATTCTCAATGTACCATAAGCACATCCAATTCATATTCTATATACATATCTTCAATTCTGCACATGAAAACATTTTGCTGTAGGTTCATATTAGGATTTGATTCAAATTCCATACACACTCAAAAATTAGCTGAATCACATTTGTTGTTGTGTTGTATACAGATCCCCGTAGAGTATCAACTCACCTCTGCACTGATAAAGGCTATTCATTTGTTTGACATCTTCAGGACTGAAACCCTTCCTTTGTCCAATTCGATGAGCATCTTTTGGATTCTTTGTATCAATGGTTCTCTGTCCATTCTTAGAGAAATAGTATGCCCCATAATGCATCACGCTGTCATAATCATAAGGAGATCCTTGTGAATCGATACTGCTTTTGGGGCGTATTTTAAACTGACTAACTCCATCTGCGAAGCAAGAGGAGAAAGACTTAGATGCATAAATAGTCTGGTCATTGAAAATCAATAATAGGAATAGAATGGCAAACATTTATTGTCAAAATGCAGATGCATTTTTATTTTATTTTTTTGAGTTTTTCTCTATATTTAGTGATAGTAAATGAGTGAAATGATTCAAATAAGAATATAGTGGTTTTTCAATATCATTTAATATAAACATAATTATTAAATCGTGAAACGAGTACCTCTAAAGGGTTTATTTTTCGTAAGTAGGAAAACATGTTTTAATGTCAAATGAGTTCCTCGCGTACCTGAGTCCATGTTATGATAGTTGATTGTCACATAAGAGTTGCGATCAGGACGACTTTGCTCGTGATAAAATCCAAGTGAATGGGCCATTTCATGAATCGCGATTCCCTTGCTCCAGCAACCTTGTCCGAGTGAGATGATATTTTTGCCCTTGTGGTAACCAACGTATGTGTAGCATCTGGAAAAGAGTCATAACGCACGCGCTTATAAACTATAGTATATGCTCATTGTATGGACAGAATAACTTTCAACTTTTGATAACTTAGCATCATAATTTTAAATGTTTACTCGAAATTATTTAGGATTTGGTCTTCAGATCAGAAGCTCTTCAATTGTTTTTGAGGCAGATCTAGTGATTCACATTACAACTTTACAATAAGAGATGGATATACTTCTAACTCACCCATTCCCTTTGAAGAAACTCATGTAACCTTTTTGATTAGTTCTTTTAACAAATCTCAGACAGGTAAGACGGTGATAATCTGCAATTGCTGCCATGATTGCTTTGTATGCTTTTGGCTCTTTAGTTAAGTCTCGAGAAATTTCATAGGGAATTATCCTTGGCCATTTTGCCACTGATGTTGCCGCAAGAGGGATATTTGGATTCAGACCACCAGTACGTAGCTCCTGGAGTTGCTTGGGTGAGATAATCATATCTCCTTCAAATAAGTTTGGATCTGGAATGAAATTCAAAAGTTCTCAAGAATTGAATTGAACATCAACTGCATCAAATAATTTAAAGAAGTTGGAATAGTAGATTATTTACAATAGAATAATATATAGTAGAAGCAAGAAGGACAGTCATCAACGCATGAAAAGAGTGTACTGAATACATTGACTAAGCAATATACATCAACTATCTATTTTATACATACTTTCTTCAGGATTGAAACCAAGAGCAGTGCTACTGATTCCTGCTATTATGAGTACGAGGCAAAACAAATGCATCTTGAATAGAAATGTGCTTCTCCCTTTCACTTGATAAGCATTAATGTATGACACTATACCGCTTTCCAAGTCAATTTATAGTCATATTCATTCACTATAAAGAGTAAATATACACCTTCAAATCAAATCAACAACAAACACAATTTAATTTTAGCCATTTATGTTTACTTATTAATGCAGCTTAAAAATGTGTTTATTTTATCAGGCGCAAACATTAATGGATCTATATTTATGATTGAAATGAAAAGAAATTGTTGAAAGAAGATTGAAAATGAATAGGTATGGTCACTTTGAAATTTTCAAATAGAAAATACTCAATGTTTGAACAACATCCGATGCATCCTACAGTCAGAGTGAATTCAATGAAAGAAGTTTTATATTTTGATTGCAAAATGTATTGATTGCTTTTCCGGAAATTGTAATTGATAATATATATAGCACAATCAACAATGCACACCTTTTCTTGGTTTTATATTGACCTAAGTTAATAATAGATGCAGATTTGTTTACTTGGATCAGAAGTCAGACTTGATTTTCAACGGGATTTACAATTGAGAAATCTTTGTTTGATCGTAGATTAAGCTGGATCTATAATGAATTCACACTTATGGGATCGTTCCATTGATAGCACAATGACATGTGCCAGTCAAAGCCCGTCCTACCTTTGAATGTTCAATGGGTGGTGATGGTGAAGGCCACCGTTGATTCTGGCATGCCAAACGCTGAAGTATATAATTACATGTTTAGTAAATCGTATATCACCATGTTCTTCCATATACTTTACTTGCTGGATAAACATTGACATGAACTGATTTAATGCACTAATTTATGTCGGCATATAGAAATGGGAAGGCGATTTAAGCATTTAATAACTAATTAATCAATCAAATATTTATCAGAATCCATTTATGTTTATTATATTTATATTTATCAGAATCCATCCATAGCTCATACATTTATCCTACTCTAGACATAATATTTTCAAGAGAATCACATAGTCTTATCAGAAGACACATAATATATGTTTATGAAGTAAACCATAGAAGATGGAATGCATAGAGCTATTCGAGGACGACTTTATGTATAAGAGATTTCTCTGGAATGAGTGAGTGATATAACTCAATAGTATTGTATTATAATACTTTTTACGTCGTTCATGAAAGATGAAATGTGATATAATGTATATTATTTTCATAATTTCAAATCATGATTTATAATTATTGTAGACATGTTTTAAATTTTATATTTCCTTAAAAGACACATCCTTCCTTCCATAGTAACATTGACTCTTATTTTCACTAAGGGCAAACACCTTTTGTATCTATATGAGACTTGCCTACCATTTGATTGATCTGTGAGGTGATAGCTTCATTTAAGCTGTGATAACATTGATTGATACAAATACAATGTTTGTCTCCATATACCACCTTTATTGAATAAATATTGCACACCCTGCTATGCTACATACGACTGGAACACATTGACTATCCTGTGACTGAGGTGAGTCCTATTCCATTCCTACTGTTGTGAAACATAGGAGACAAATCTTGATTCGTTGTTGAAAGTACGTTTACTTTTACCCATACAGTTTCGAAGTCGCTGGTTTGGAGTCTTAGAACCAATCAAGAGCCACGAAACCAACAATAATTATGTGCTAGCTGCGGCTTGGATCCCCGTTTGTCTTTCACGAAGTCAGGATTTGTTGCCCTTCGCTGAAAACGTTTTAAAGATAAATTGTATCTTCGTCATGTCCCAAAGAGTGTAGTCTGTAGTTCGTTCTTGTTGCTTGTAGCTTCACCTGCTATCAATAGTTCATCAACGTCATTGCTGTATACTTGAGCAAAAAGCTCGTTTATATACCAGTTATTTGCCATATATTAACTTTGGAGCATTGAAATTCATGCCAAAATCAAAGTTTGGGTCTTTCATGTGGTCAGCGACTATGAAAACAGAGATTCTAGGTTTGCTTTTGCTGCTTTGCTGTCTATGAGTTTTGCTATCGCTACAGGAGATATATGTTTAGCACTATATCTCAGACCAACACATACAAACTCTTGGTATTGACGTAACATGTTGGGCATGTCTTCGTAACGATGTCAACTTTTCGACAAACAGAATATGTGCGATGGCTATAGTATATTTCATTTATACATCAAATTGCTGAAAAATCGCACTTTTCTAAAAGAAGGCTATATTATTTTTAAAATTGGACAAAGTACTTGACCAAGTAGTGAAAATATAAATCAGTAAATTCAGGGTTATGATAATATCAGATGATGGGAAATAAAAAAGAAATCAATTGGACAATCAGTAAAGATTTTAAGATTATAACTGCATTACACTTAATATAGACACAATAAAATGAATGGAGTTGGACTGCATGCAAGATGAATTCCGAAAGCTACTATACATTAATATATACAAAGATAGTCAAACTAAATGGAGAACGATTTCCAACGACACCGACGATTTCTATAATTGCCAAGTAAGGTTTCTTTCAAATGTAGATCATATCAGTTACCAAAGACAAGCAAGAGGGACCATACTACAATTATTTCTTCTTCTTCGTCCTCTAGACCAAGGTTTGGGTTTTGGATCAGATTTAGCTTCGAGGAATAAAAAAGCATATTTTTAACTCAAGTATACTATGGTGGATCAGTTTACACTTGACTTTTAAATGGGTGGATTACTACATCAATGATATGAAACAATACTTTGTGGCAGTAAATCACTCCTGAAATTACTGGAAAGAACATTCTAAAGTGACGTAATTTCAAGTAGAGTATCCTAGTACGTAGATCAGCAAAAAGAATAATTTAATTCCTAATTCATAATACCTTTCAACTCCTCTAACCTCCTCTCTCCGTCTTCAATTATTGCTTCATAATCTAATATGAATTGATAGAATGAATACATTGAATAAATTGAATATATATGAAAACTGACAATTAATATAATATAAAAGATGTGCAGAGAAATTGTTGAAAAAAATTCCAGAAGGGTGAATTAGAAATCACGATTTTTGAGTATTACTCAATCAATTCTTCAAACAGCTGACATGATGACTCAATAATCAATTTCTCGTCTTTCCATTTGTAATAAGAGACACTCTTATAATGTATAATGAAGGTCGACACTCTCATTGGAAATACAAATTAAAATCATCAGCGGTCATTAAACAGCTCAAAAGTTTTTCTCACAATGTGAGAAAGCTCTAATTAGTTTATTGTGCCGTTTCTATAATTTTTGTTTCATATCTATATAAAAGAGGGGAAATTTGATAAGAGTAGATATCATTATAGTTATTGATTTTATTTGGTCTTTGACAGGAAATTGACTGTAGTATAGTAAACCGCTCAGGTGTAGATCACCATGCATTATTACTCTATTCATGCGACGTGCCTCTTATCTTTACCTTCATCCATGTCTTCATCTTCGTCTTCATACCGATCTACTTCTCTTCTTGCAACAGCTGAAAATAAATATAGTATATACAAATTTATGGAATATTTTCCCAACTTCTGATTGACCAATAGCTTGTAAAAAGCTATAGAGTTTTAAAGATGTACAGATTAGATGCTATGGCAACGTGAGATTCTGTTCATGTTTGTTTGACGTAACAAATTGTACTTTAGTGGTGCAATGCTGACGTGGTTTGACTGAATCGAATCCTATACAAAACTCAAGAGGATTTGTAAACACAAGGCAAACACGCACAATCTGGATTTTGAGACCAATCTTTTTTATTTAAATTGTGACTTAATAAATTCATAAATGCGTTATAAAACTTCTAGTAATAATAAGGGCTGTGTGGCGTTCTATTAACGCTCGAGGTGCTGTGAGACTCACTAAAAGCTGAAAATCAGTCGTCACGGCTCGTGATTATATTACGCATTTCTTGTGTCTCACAATGCTTCGCTAGCGCTCTTGTAAATAGAACGCCGTGCAGCCCTCCTACCCATTTCATATCCCATAAATATATATGTACAATATGAAAGCAAAATAAGACCACAAGCACGGGAGTCAGTGTAGGGTTTTCTTATATACGTACCAATTGCCAAAACAAAGCTACAGCCAAGAATGAAAATCAACAGAGAATTCTTCATCTGTAAAAATATTGATATTCTAAATAAATCACGGTGCAGGGTGATGCAGATTATCACCAAAAGATCAGCTAGCTAACATAGAAGATAACTATTGTCGAAAGGCATGTAATTAAATTGATAATTTTTTATTTCGAATTGTGTATTTCACCTACCATGAGTTTTGTGGTTATAGGCGCAGTCCGTTTTCGAGTATGTTTTCGTTCGTAATGATTGATTGACTTGGGTGTATGAGAAGGACTCGTAAATAGTAATTCAGATTTGCCACACGAACTGAACCATGTCAATAAGGGGAAGTATTTCCATTCCCATACATTCACCTTCACAATTGGTTATTGTATAAAGATTGTGTGCTTTGTTAGCAAGTTTTCTCGTACTTTTGTGAAGATTCAAAGGCTTCTCGCACATTATAACCCAATGGGAACGGATGGTCGAACTGATTCAATCGTAAAAAGCGACGTCATAAAATGAGTGCATGAACTAATCTGGGATGACTCTCCTAATTGATTCTCCTATCTCGTTATCAATATCTGTTTCGCATCATCTTAAATACGTAATTGCTTAATTCCTTTGTTCTGTAAGCCTAAAGGATTTCTTCCTGTTGCTCTTTATTCAAAACTTGATTTTAGTTTTGGTAGAAAACTAGAACTATAGCTTGTAGCTAGTATTGAGATCTATCATTCAACAGAGTTTTCATCACGGGGTATTCGTATTTCCGCGCAGAGTGACAAATGCGTCTTCTTAATTTACTATTTCTCATAAATTATGGAACTTAAATTTGCTGTCCCTCGTATTGACGTGGTCTCAAGCTACATTGAGATAGCTTTTAGACCCGGCTTTTAGATTACGAAGTGGCTAAAGTTACGGTGACCGTAACTTTAGTTCTCAAATCCTAAAGTTACGGTCATTATTTACGCATGCGCGCTTTCATTGTTGTTATGAATTTCTTTCTTGATTTTCTTTTCTTTCTGAAGCTCTTTAATTACGAAAGATTGTTCTGAAAACTGAGACTAATAACACACAATAACTCTACAGAGAACTCGCTTTGACATGTTGATTAAGGGTGGCATAAAGACAAAATGATAAAGATTTATATAGCTGGAATAACACCCACTTTGCTAAATTCTCAGAGGTCTGCCTCCAGTTGAAATTTGTCTTCATTCAAGTAATGTGCAAATCCAGCTCTAACCTACGAAAAAACAATACAAGAAAACCACAACCGATTTGAGGACGGTAATTATACAATAAAACGATAGTTTACAATTTGATCAGTATGATGTCAAAATGAATATTATACCGCATGTGATTTGTTGTACATAACTAATTTTGTTAAAATCAATTACAGGTGCAGATTATTTACTTAAACGGGGGAGGGACAAAAGAAGATAATGACCCATTAACAGATTCAACGTAGAACTGACAAGAATGATTATCAGAAATGATACGATATTTTCTGCTAATACTATCCTTCTCCACTTTTGAAGACCACGATAACAGAAAACTTCATGAAAATCTAAACAGCAACAAAAGCCAATAAATTTTTTGTCCCTCTCCCAAATTACAATTCTTCCCCAAAATCGCCCCCAACTTGACCAGAATGAGGCTTGACCAGCAGCGGGCGACAACCACGAGCAAACATCAAGAAGCCAACTTCTTACAAGTTAATAATTACAGTAAGTGCTTTGCGAAAGCATATCAAACTCTACACCTTTCGCAGACTATACGATTGTCTAATTATCTGAGATATTCTCATATCAGATCATCAACTTATTTGATCTGCTACATAATGGAGTGTTGATTCTTCAAATAATGTCAAAGGCAACAAAACGGAAACATGTCACCAAGGAAGCTGTCGATGAATACTACATCCCCGAGGGAGACGAAAAGATAGTCAAAGTAGGTCTACTCCCTTTTGTTTGGATTTTACAAATCACTACACTTAGAGTGTGCCCTTGAAGCTAAATTTACGGTGGGTTAGGGATGCTGAACGCTGAACGCAGGCTGCTGAATCTGAAATGTGTGAAACCCGTTCTCATCAGCGAAATTTTAGGGTGACAAACAACAAATCGCGTGTTGTGTCTTGGTTGTTCTTTTACTACTTGCACTTGGAGCCTTTTTTAAATCTTATGCATTTAAAAATATAACGAATTTAAAAATACAACAAAAATGATCAGGCAATTACATTACAGTGGGAAATTTACGCTAGTCAGTACCATTCGTTCGTCTTCGTTCAAATGTGCAAAAGTAGTAAATCAAACGAGAGAAGCTGAACAATGATTATAGCAGTTAATAGCGTGGAATGTAGGCAAGGCAACCATCATTTTCAAGATCCTTCCATGCTGTGTTTTCCCATGTTCACACTTTTTGGATTGAGTTATTTAGCCTTGTTTATGATGTTTAAGATTGTGTGGCAGCAAAATGGCAACTTTACTAGAGATTGCCAGTTTTATTTGACACCACTGATGAGAACAATGTGTTTAACACATTTGTTATTCAGAATTTGATAGTCAGTGTTCAGCATTCCTACCCCACCACTAAATTTAGGATGTTGATGTACTCATACCTTTGTTTCTATGGCCTCGCTTTTCGAACCAAATATCTCATCTTCAACGTGAAATGGACAAAGCTCTGACCAACTTTGTTACTTGTGAAAACTAGCTTCGTTACTGGTAACAAGCTACTTTTATTTGTTACTTTTCAAGTAACTTAACAGTAACTAGCTACTTTTAAACCTTGGAACTTTTTAAACCAACTAACTGGTACAAGTAACTAGTTAGAAGGGCTATTAATTACTCAGATTTTAGTAATCAATTACCATTACAATAACTTTGCAAAATAATCATTGATTACGGTTACCCTTACTTTCATTAATTTTTATACAAAATTATTAAATATTACGATATTGGACTTGAATGTGGCAGTATTCAACCACTATTGGACGGCTGAATTCAAAATCTTATTTAATTGATATAAAGCTGTTTTTATGTCAAGAATTGCAATTTCTATGTATGAGAGAGTTTTTTTGAAAGTGAATGGTTTATATTTAGAAAATGTGGTTTGCATTTTATTGCAATTTACAAACAAAAAAACTGCATTAATTAAAACTTATTGTTGCATTTTTACCTTAGAAACACAACGTTGACATTTGAAATTAATTGCTAGAGGTTTTCAAGCATGAATTATCAGCTCACTCTATTTTTGATCATGTGAACTTTGGAAAATGAAATGTGTTTTTGAGTCGTTGTCTATTCAGTTTTTACTGTTTTGAGAGGAATTGAAATTCAAGAAAGGTGTTGAAATTGAAATGTGTTGTTTATATTGAATCGAAAGTGTAATTTAATCTCGTAATCAGTAAAGAACATATCAACAACAAAAAATCAATAGCAAAAAGACGTTTTTGTTCCAAATTAAAACAGCAGCAACAATTGCAGTTTTTATGGTATAAATAATAGTTTATGAAACATTTGATGGTTCTTTAAAATTCCAAAGCGTGAAAAGCTTTTGCTGAAGTCGATCAAATATCTGACGCATTATTTGGCCCAATTGATATTCTGCCAAATGACAGAATACTGTAAAAACTATCTGGTCAGCTGTTAGCTGAAAATTCGGTACATCCGTATATTCAGGATATCACTGGATATTAAGATGGTGCATTATAAAACCTTTGTCTGCATCTTTCTATCAGAGTGTAAAATTACGACAAAACTGATTTCTAGAGATGTTCCGACTGTACGGAAGTAATCGGTTCTATAAACGGAATGCTTTTTCACGCAATCGGCAATTGGCCCATGTTGATGTAATAATCGGTAAAATAATATGTCTTAAACGTTTCATTGAATTGTAGATCAAAGAAAGACGTCATTTTTTGCCAAATTTATCATCTCAATTCTTTTTTTTGTATAACTGGATATTAAGATGGTACATTTTTGTCTGCATCTTTCCAGCAGAGTATAGAATTACAACAATGCTTGTTTCATAACGTCTCGCAAATTCACAAGAAAGTTTTGAATTTTAGTGTCCTCTGTTTCTAATAAAGAAGGATGTTATTTGAAATTATTTTTAATGTTTTGAGAAGACCAAGACAATTTTTTTAGTTTTCCAAAATGACAATGTAAAAATACTTATTAGCAAAGAAGCAAAACATTGACACGTCTTTCTTGTCACAACCCTCTTATTTTTCTTCATTCGTGTTCCAGCCACTTCGACAACTTTAGTGTAAATTTTGAAAGAGTTGCGCATTCAAAAAGTGATTCAAGATCATGTAGGCTACAGATATAAAATTGAGCTCTATCTGGTGGTGAAATATTATTGTTGGTATTTTATTCAATTGAACTGTTTTTTTTAGGTTATCTGTGGTCGAGGAAACAACCTTCATGAAGTAACAGATGCAGACGGCAAAATATTTCTTGTTAGCATGCCAACAAAGTTCAGAAAAAATGTTTGGATCAAAAGAGGTATGTAAACCTAAAGAAATCGGACATAGATGCCTGCTTATATATCAGAAAATGTTTTATCAACCCCTTTTGAAAATTAAGTTGATAAACGGAATGACAAGGCACAACGCTTTAACTTATTTGTATAATAATTGCCAGGAATATTCAAGAGTCCGAAATGATAAGCAGCCTTACTGCAAAATTTTTGAAATCTGGGGCAAGATTTCAAACTCGATTTTGACTTAAAAGTCATTCAATTTTATTCTAAATAAATTTTCAAGATTAGATTGATAGTAATTTCGAATTTAATTTGTAATCTGGTTTATGCAGAAAATCCTAAAATGTCTTCCAGCTATGAATGATGTGTTGCAAATGCGTGATTATGATATTTAAGTTTTGGAAGGATATATGATTTTAGTTTATTTTGAACGAATCAATATAAAAATCAAACAATTTGATTATAATGGTTTTGCAAATTCTGCAAATAAGAATAAAGACTACCAGACTTTTATGTTGGTAGCGATGAAACATCGGATTCAATCAAGGTCAGATAAAAATCTTTGTTTTCCGAAATCCAAAGATATTCAAAGCAAAAACTTCTGATTTTTTACTCCAAATTTAGAACACTTTTGTTATGTTTTTGTCGGTGAAGAAAAATAGGTTAAATTGGAAGTTTACAATTTTCTTTGCGCTTTTGATTCTTCTAGTACTGTTTTGACAACGAACATTTTCATGATATGTGACCCTCCGTGTCAGAATCAACAATCGTGACAAATTCTCGAAATTCAGTTTATTACATATTCTAGTGGAGAATTTTATGGGCTATTCAAATCTCTAAACAATTTTTTAATCCGACAAGTATAACTTGATTTATCATCAAAAATCTATTTTTGTGCAAAGCGGAAATCAAAAGAAGTCGAACCGAGATAATGAACCTCCAAGTTTCACAATTCTAAATGTTACAAAACACCTTAGCAACATCATATCGCAGAAGCTAAAACTTTTTCTATTCTTCGAAAATCTTTTCTAAGATTCATAATAAATCAAATATGAATAAGTTTGCAATCAAATAGCTTTTTATTTGACTTTCCCAACACTTCCAAGTCAAAGCATAACTGTTCTGGAAAGGTTTCTGAATTGCACGCGATTATTTTTTAATTTAAATTAGTTATTTATTTTACAAACTAACACCCATTGTATTTGCTTATCTGAAAACCAATAAATATGAGTGAT
>JANVCG010027330.1:0-11409 GCA_025505365.1 Haliclystus inabai | reverse complement strand
TAAAGTCCTTTCACACCCCAAACATTTTGCAATTACACGCAATCTTCCGTGCATTTACACCATTTGTTCTTAGAGTGCAATGTGCTCAATTCATTTGATGTTCAACATTGCGCTCAAAAATATTTTGAACTGATAGAAAATTACACCACGAAATTACAGAAATTTTTAAATTTCCAGAACTCAAAATATATGAACCGGCTTACTCAAAACTTCCTTATCATGTAGTCGAAAGAGAAAGATTACAGGAAAAATAAAGCTGAATTTAATATAACCAGACTCTTTGACTTGAGATGTGACCTGTGTTTCTGAAACTATATTTCACATCCGTAACATCATGGTAGATTCCTCTTGTCCACATATGATAGGAGATTAGATAGACGTCAATGAAGCTAAAAATACAAACACTCTTGAATCAGATATAAAAATAATTATTGCAAGGGAGGGCTAAACATAATCAAGATTAAGAAACATTCTGAAACGGTTGGTGGTTAAAACCGAGTAGGATGAATTTAGAACAAATTCAATTTATGAAAGAGAGAGATAGATCTTTGAGTGTTACGCCAAAGATTATATGTCCTGAAATCTAGTTTGTTGTGAAATGGAAATGAAAAAAGGATTGCAATATTTCTAATTAAATCTTACATATCCTCAATTGTTCGCACATATTGTAGCTGTTTGAGTTAAACAATTTCACATCTGAAAATTTATGCAATGTTTGGTAAAAAGTTTCTTTCTTAAGGCCTTACCAAATTTAACACCAGGTTAAAAAATATCTCTCTCAAAAATCGATACCATGGCCCAGAAGAGAAAGAAAGGTTCCAATTAATGAAAAAGGGTAGAGTTGTGTATTGGTACTTGTGTATTTGTATTTGTTATATTGACCTTGGAATCATTTTCATCATACTAGGTGGGAATGAAAGGTTACCACACGGCTACGGTGTTTTAATTGCCTCATCCAAACACGCGGGATGTTGGGAGACATGAGAAAGCATCAGGAAAAACACGAGCCAACAGGGTAGCCGTGTGGCAAGCCTTTTATAAATCGATTGTAAGTCAAAATATGTTCAAATTATGCAGAATTATTTGCAATTTTCAAGGCACGTCGTGTGATTGTTGAAATAGATCAACTCGTATTTTCTTACTAAAAGCTTCAGAGTATCGAATAGCCAATCAATGGTCACGTAAAACAAAGGCGTCTAATGTGAACCAATAAGAACCTTCAGATCTGGCGTATTTTCAGTGACGAATCAAGTCTATCGATCTTGTTGCAATTTTATGAATTTTTATACGAATGTGTGCTGTTTAATACTGTGAATACTGTGTGTTTGAAGCGTAAAACATTTCATGCTGATTTAATAATTATAGTCGATTTCAATAGCAATTACTGTTCTAAAAGCATTTTGTGCAACAGTATGATTGAATTGAGACTAATTGAAATTCATGCACTACATTTCTACCAAGGATTTCCTCTGTAATATTCAAACCACTCAATTTAATTCATTTTATTTTGTTTTCTTGTTATTCAAAGAATCTTACAACCCCGAGAAAACGTTTGACACTGTGTTTATAACTTTTTATCGCATCGAGAGATCAGATCCGTAAAAATTGTTTCAGTGGATTGACCAATTTTAGAATTCGTCCTTTTGTTTACGTTTCCATTTCCAAGCATGGCTTTTAACCAATCAAATTGCTAGAAAAACGTTTGATTATCTTTGACGATTTATAATACCTGTTATGATTTGTCACTGCTTACGCAATTGAACGTTTCGACAAACACGATTGCCTTTTTAGAATAATTCCAATCATGTTCGAAGCAGTTTTTATGCTATGCATCTTCGTGACAGTTGGACTTTCGCCATTGATCGCGGAACAACATTATGAAAATTGCATTGTCGGTGCAGGTCCTGCAGGTATGTTGATTTTTCTATAAAGTGTTAAAAATAATTGTCCTCTGGATTCCTGTGTCATAAGAAAACCACTCATATACTAGAAATCATCTCCTATTACTTAATCTATGAAGATTAAATCAGCCTTTTGATGCTTTCTCAAGTCTCTCAAGATCCAGCTTTCGAGGATCAAAGAATACACGTTGTTGCATTGAGTGATGAGAATTTTATCAGGTGAAGACAGTTATCAACACTAATAACAAAGAGCTCAGAATTACTGTCTTTAAGATTACAATAAGGTAGATAAAACAAATTCGCTCATTTAATTCAAGGGTTGATGCACTCCTGAAGTCAGGAGACACTCAAGAAGCTAGAAAAACTCGCATGTGGCTCGTTTTTTATTACGCTTCACTCATGTCTTCCAACATCACTAGTGCAGGCAAATGCGATGCCAAAACTGTGCATCAACGCTTCTCTAAAATGAAGTATACAAAAACAAAGTGGTTATTTTCTGCTGTGTTTCATTTTCTCTACAAAACTATCTACTTTTAAGCAGTGAATCCATCCAATCACATTTTATGTTTTTCAATCATGTTTTTCAATCGGTAACCACGTACGCATAATCAAAATGGGATATTTGCTTCAATTTTCACCAAATTATTTCTCTTTTGAAAGTTTTTACTTCTGATAACATGTGTATTGCTTCTATGACCGTGAGGCAGTAATGATGATGGCTACCCCATTTTTACATATTATCATGTCGATATAAAAATACTCCTCCCAATTTATAAGTCATACGTAAGTCTAAGAGTCAAGCCTACAATTTGACATCAAGTCAACTATAGGCATCAGCAAGTGCATGTCTTTGGATTTTTTCTCATTGTCTGATAATACAAAGATTTTTGGAAGTCTTTTATATATTGAATGCAGCAATCCATGAAACTCAGATTTTCTTGTAGGGCTCCAACTTGGATACTTCTTTGAGCGTGCGGGTAGAGACTATAAAATATTCGAAGGACAAAGCTTCGCAGGTAAACCTAAATATTTCTAACATATCCAAATTTTAAATCATATTTTACAAAATCAGATTTATTTCATCCAGATAGTATTTAACTAATTGATATAATCCTTCTATTGTCTGCTGCCTTAATAATGTACATATCTATTCAAAACAGCGCTTTTCGCTTTGACTCTTTTAGGATCTTTTTTTGCAAAATATCCACGCCATAGAAAACTGATTTCCATCAACAAGCGACACACTGGTAAGTTGCTTATATATATTCTATTACGTTCTCTAGTAAATGGAGCCACCATTATAAATCGTCATCGATAGTCTAACGTTTTTGTAGCAATTTGATTGGCTAAAAGCCTTGTTGCGACCTGAAACAGAAATAAATGGAAGAACGGCCAAGTAGGTCCATCCACAGAGGCAACTTTTACGTAATCATAATTAATTCCTCCGTTAGATGGAAAGAGAGCAAAATAGTGAGAAGCATCTCGTCTGGCTTGTGAGATTCTCCAAATCACAATGACACAGCTTGGTTTCAACATTTACAGAGGAGATCCTGCAAGAAAATGTAGTGCATGAATTCCAATCAGTTTCAATTCAAAATTTAATCATTAATATCCAGCATCATATTACACAGTTAGTGCGAATTGAATTTCCGATTACCAACAGCCGAAGCACATAATCCTACTGTGTATTCAATTATTCCAGGTAGAACAAGCAAAGAATTCAATTTACGTCATGACTGGAATTCATTACTCAGTGATGATGAAAGTCTATTAATGCGACATTATTCCAAGAAATTTTTCCCGCCGGCAGATTCACTGGTGAGAAATCATTCATAATAACACTGCACAGGCTGTTTAACCCCAAATCGTTGCCTAACTAAGTCAGGCATTCATGCGAGCTTATTCGAAGATAATGGCTCCATTTTCCTACGTTATAAAGAATCTTAGCATTGACTATAATTGGATGCCAGGGGCAAATACTGATATAATCTGTTATCTAAATATAACCCAAATAAAATTATTAAGGTAGTTATTGCTAACTTTGGCTATAAACACTTGTGGCAGCATACATATATGATATTTGTTAGCTTGATTCAATCTTGTCTCATAATAATAAGACATAGCTTTTCTTTTTCCAATGCAATTTGTTGCTTTGTAATATAAGGTACGGTATCTCAATGATTATGCCAATAAGCTGAAACTGAAGATACAATACAATACGTACATTACAAAGATATCAAAGAACAATGCCACGAGTCTCTTCAAGTTGAAAGATCAAAACTCAACCAAATATAGTTGTGATTATCTCGTTATCAGGTGATCATTACTTTTCTTTTTGTTAAGAACTGAAACATATACATGTGATAGAAAAACTGATTTGATCTAAATTCGATTTGATCTCATTCAACGGGATGTATTATACATTTTTATCACTATACAAATTGTTGGTGCTAATTATATATCTTATTTTTTGATATATTATGAGACTCAATTGGACAGTGTTATCTATGTTATAGTTCAATTACGTAACAATTATTATAAATTATGAAAGATCTGAAAACATGATAAACGAATTAAATTGTTTGCACCTTTTCCGAATTCGGGAAGTGCACACTGAACAAATTGAGACTAGATCAGTGTTAGGGATGGATCATTTATCATCTTTGTGCTATTTAATATGATTTTAATGATGATTTAACTATATACACTCTTTCACAGTACTTATCAATTTTAATGCAGTACTACCATACCAGGCTTACCATAAAACATTATGCCTAACCCTTCCAAGATGTTTCATACAAAATTTTGTAAATAGCATTCACTGAAAGTCATCAACCACCCATCGATAAAGAAACCCGCTTTCAACTCTTTTCTATCGAGACATATCATACAAATTATTATGCGTAAGGAAAAGTTCAGTGCTGACCAGATGTGTGTATAAGATTAAGATATGAATTTCAAAGCTTAGCTCTCTTTTCCTTAGATCCGAACGATATTTATTGCACTACAGTCCTTCATTGGCTCATTGGTAAATTGTATCAAGTGACTTTAATTCCAATTTCATAATTTGGTAATTAAGTATTTCAAATCTTTTGCAGCACAGGACTTTGGAAGGAGTATATTCCTAAAAATGTCACTGGTATTAATTTGACAGAGGTATGCTATATCTAATGACTATTTCATATTTCATCATTGATTGAACATTATTTGATCAAATGTAAAATGAATATGCCTCGGATAATCGAATAGCATCCAAAAACTTCCAATCAAATATTAGTTATGGAAATAATTGATTTCTGATTCAAATAATATCGGGTTTCAAACGTATAATTGTATTTTAGGAATTCGTTTTATGCATGATTTTAAAGAACATCATTGTACCTAATTTATTTACTTATATTATTTGAGCTTAAGTACATTGAGAATTGAATTGAAAGTCATTTAAAGTGAGTCAAGCTTAATATCACTTTAAGGAGTTTTAGAAAGTGTAATTTCAATAGTTTTTTTTGCAAATCTTAATATTTGAATTTTTGTCACAGTCGTACACAAACATCTCTATAAACCCGAATGATTTTGAAGGGCAATCTGTTTTGATATTTGGAAGAGGTATGTATCAAATATTTAAATTATTAACTTCGTTGAGCTTCATTACTATCTGTAAAATATGTAGCTTACTTAAAAACAATAATTTCTCAATAAATCTTGACTACTGTGTTATGCTGATGGAATTACTGATATCAGTGCACAGAGAGTCTAATGCAAAAGTGGGATATCCACAGCCTTTGAAAGAGTCTTGAGTGACCAAAGACCTTTGTATTGCTTTGGTGCTAACACGGTTGAAGGGATGCCGCTCTTTGCTGTAGTGGCATAGTTTTCAATCAAAAAAACTAAAGTTTCTTTGTCATTTCGTGAAATTTGGTTCCATACTTGAAACATTTTTCAAATGGCTCTGAATATTCAAGACTCTTAAATTTAAATGGAAATATTAATCACTGCTATAAAGAGGTCTGTTTGTATGCTGTATTTGGATGTACAGATGAGATCAGGAGACATATTCGAACCTACATACTTTTTTCTGTAGTTAATCCTACATGAAGGCATTATAGAACGGTCACGCTTTTATATCCTGTCAAAATTTCAAATATAAAGCCATAGACTGTAGATTGAATGAGATTAAAACAGAAAATTGCTACCACATTTTAAATGGCTTCTTTAATATTTCAATTAAGGTAATTCTGCTTTCGAAATAGCAGAAAATATAATGGGTGCTACCAACTACATACACATGATGTCAAGGTACATGGAATATCTCAACAGCTATATTTTCTAATAATACTAGATAATAAGCTTACACACAAAAAGAAAATTCAGATGTATGTAAATCAGAAGTCCAAGCTGCTTTGCGACACACATCTATACACAAACTTTAAATTGAGTTCTGATAAAACAATATCATTACATGAAAACGGTGAAATGAAAACGGTTTAGTATTGCGACTCTGAAATTCACCAACAAAATTGGATTGAACGGACACAGGCCTTATGGCAATCAAGAAGCTCAAATTGAACCAAGTAAGTCAGTCCTGTGAGAAAAGCATTTAGCTTATCAGGTACTGAATAGATGATGATGATGATGATGATGATGATGATTTGCTTTTGAAGGAATATTTCATACATCAATTGCATATCAATAAGTATAAGTCAAAAATTAGGCAAGGCCTTTCTTGTTACCTACAAAAAATTTCTTGTTTCTTAAAATGAGGCAAGGAGTTTGTTCGATAAACCACACTTTCTACACTTTCCTGTATTAAGCACTTAAGCTCTATATGTTGCAAACCATGCATGGATAAGAATTATCCCCCGTGATACTATCATTATTATTCATTATTAATACTCAATGAATTGGATATGTATCGAAATACTGTCCAAGTATTTCCAGATTGCATTTCGACATGTCGATCTATTCATCTAGCTTTTTATGAAATTAATGAAATTTATCTATTTCATTCCCAGAAGTCGATTAAGGCTATCATGGAGAACGCATTATGTTGGTGATGTCAGGTAATTGATTTATTTATTATGATAAAATACTACGATTTAGAATTTATTATTGAGAAACTGGCTTATTTTCAATAATTTTTTCGTAAAATAATCTTAGTCCATATCCAATCTTACTATTTCAAAATGATGCTCTTCAAAATTATCTTCTTACCACAAAATTATCTTTTTATATAAATGTATATATTTATCCTCCATATATCTACATCATACATAAATTGGACGAACATTATTCAGTTGCAACAGTAAATAATATACTGTTTGTTAACTTTACCAGAGAGAAAATTCACTTTAAATTTGCTGATATAATGTACCTTGATTGAGAGAGCAATTTTCAAATCAAAGTCAATAAATTTACGAAGTCAGAAAGCATCACTAGCTATAAATTTCGTCTTGCTAAACATTGCTTTATTCATTTCACAGGGCAGTCAATGACGGTCCAATTGATACATATCAGTTGAAGTCTCTTGATGGACAACTAGGTTAGAATTATCGTTCTTGATATAAAATACCACATGGACAATCCCGCAAGCATATTCCTCCTAGAGGGAGAAGTTTGAATATGACTTTCATAACCAAAAAAATTATAACCAAGTTTTTCTTGTTTGTTTGTTTGTTTGTTTGTTTGTTTGTTTGTTTGTTAGTGCAATTTAATTTAACACATAAAAATTTAAAATGTATATACTAATGTGAAATTATCCAGCTTGAATTTTGCAAGCAATTGCTGTTATACAGCACTTACATCAAGCCAGGTATAAAATTAGCAGGTATAAAATTAGCATTTACAAAATGTTGATAAGTGTCTTAGTCCATCTTTGAATAATTTGAGGGATTTACAAGAAAGTAAACTATCCGAAAGAGAATTCCAAGGTTCAATAATACGTAATGAATAAAAATGACGACGAAATTCTTTTGTGGTAGGTGTTGAAAGGTTTCTTGAATAACAGTAGGAAATTATGCATCCTATATACCATTTCTACCATAAAAACCCGAACCGATCTTTATTTTTTGTTTGCAACTGGTGCTACTGTAAGAAAAACCGCAATTTCATGAAATAAATACAGAAAATCATAAGGATTATGCTTTCATAATTTGCAGATACTAATCTTACTGCGCGTAGGATATGCGCATAGAGAAATATTTGTGTCGAGAAGTTTTACCTTGGATAATATGGATCAGAAAGAACGTAGAGACACTCATTTTATTTTTCAATTTTTTAGAGGGATCAATCGATTGGCTAAGATTCATGAAGAAAAATGGCAAAATACATCTCGAAATTAAAAATAAAGACGAGGACAGAATTAGTAAGAAGTCAATGAATGAAAACGCTAATATCTCAGAGAAAAATACCAGCATTGATATGTGTAGCACTTGCGATTCAATATCTTCGTATGTTTATGTTGCAATTAACATGTTAATCTACACACAAGCTAAGAAAGCTGGCTCCATTTTTACTTGCATTCTAGCTTCGAAGAAAAGAAAATGTTATTCCAATTTTGAATTACAATATCTTTAGTAAAATAGACATTGCAAAATTTGGACATGGTTAATAAATAGAAACAAAGTTTTCTATCTCAAATCAGGTCTTATTCAATGTTGGCACATGAAAATTCTAGTAAAATTAAAGAATGTCTGGTCTTTAAATATGAATCAGACACGTTAGCCGTTTGTCACTCTAATTATCTAATCACGGTATTATAGTTAAGCTGTTTGTTAGTTGAACCAAGAAATAGCTGTTATATACGCGTACGTATACTTCCTTAACCAAATACAGTCAGGCTAATTTAATGAAACAATAAATAGCAACAGTTTGAGCTGCAGACGATCAAAAATAGACGTGACAACAGACAACATATATATTACTTCAAAACCTTACAAGCTTTCTTGAATTGATTCAATATTTTGGTTGATTGATGAGATTCTGTTTATTTCTTGCTATATTATTTGCGTATTGTTCCTACTTCAGTTTGACCTTAGTGATGAAATAATTCACCACCTTTCTCTTCTCTACAGGTGATAATCACCCTCTTCGCAGGCCATATGATAGAATCATCCGCTGTATGGGATTCAAGGTATCAATACATAGCAATATCTCCATAAATATCATTTCATAAAGTCAATAAAAAAACCGATTACCAGAGTTAGATACGCTAGTATAGAAATTATGTAGCTTTATGATTCACTGAAAAAGCTCATTCGCTAAACTATATAGGTAGTTTGTAACTGATTGTGATTGTATAATTTGTACGAGTGGATTTACAAATGTCTGTGGCTAGCATATTATTTCTACAAAATATTTAAATAATGTAGTGTTTGAGTATCAAGCTAACTGCTATATAAATGCTGCAGTTACTTTATTGAAGTAAAATAAAATTGCCTTTATCTTAGTTTGATACCTCAATTTTCCGAAAATCAATCAGACCTAAATTGGATTACCACGCAAAGAAGTATCCTGCAATCAAGCCCAATTACGAAGCAAAAAATACCAAAAATATGTTTTTTGGTAAGTAAATTTAGGTTGGTTTGAGGCAACATAGCTACGATCTTATTAGGGTTTCATACATTTAGGTTTCACATTCTATTTATGATTTACAAAACAACCAGGAAAGAAACTCTGGGCTGCATCAATTGGATGAATGATATGAATCCTTTCAATGACATTACCACCTTTTGAGTAACTCTGAATACTATTCCATTCTTTTTTTCTAGCGGGTACAAATACCCATTCATTGGACTGGCGAAAATCTGCTGGTGGCTTTATTCACGGCTTTCGATACACTGGTAGATAATTAGAATATAGGTGATCTGTGCTTCTGAAGACATTTCAAAAGCTGCAACCACAGTAAATGCTCCGGTTATAGTTCTCCAGATATCTCACTGATGCTTCTATTTTACAGCACTTTCAACAAATTCAACGTCTGTCTGACTCAAATATTTTCCTACTAAGACAAATCATATATTATGATTATCCCGATCATTATCAACTTAGCATCACAAAACAATGAATTATTGAATACGTTCTGTTTTTCGTTGTAGTCCGCGCTCTGTTTAACTTGATGGAATGGAGAAATCACAAAGTTAAATGGCCATCAGTAATGGTTCATCTAACTGAGCTGATGAACTACATCTTTACGAGAATTAATGAGGCGTCAGTATGTACTATAGTTTACTATAATTACTTTGCTCTTTGCAAATGATAGCTGCATGGGTTTATCGAAAATATCAACTTAAAAGCACTAAATATATGCACACAGGCTTTACTATTTTGGCATAAATTGTGTTTACGACTGAATGCTATTGCAATGCTGAAGATTTTACACAATTACAGATAATGTAAAGAAATTGATGTTTTGAATTCAGGGCACCTATCAGATGTTTTCTAACTTGGCGGATGTCATTGTCTTTCGTAAGTAAAGGATATACAATTGAGACATTTTATTGATTGTTTTACATGTATAGATGTTCTTTTTAAGACCCAGGGCAAGATCTATTCTTTATAGAGAATTTACTACTTCACACAACATCTAATGCCATTCAGTCACATGATTCTTTATTTGCTTTCAATGAAAATATCAATGACCCATCATTTTAATCAATGTTTTACATCGTGTTAACTTAAACACTTATTAAATGCGAATATTTGAAAATAGTTCTCTTTCCATAATTATTTGTTTATGATCTCCAAATTTGTGTCTGCCAGATGAAGAACATAACCCCCGACCATCATCCAAATGATTGATTTGAAAATTAGCTTCACATTATTGTTTATAAATTTTTATAGTTTACGATTTGTTTTCTTCCACGAGTCGAGGGTGAATACACAGTTTTACGTACTTCATTGTGATTTACCTGCCCTCATGATGTTGGATGACACGAGTGAAGCAAAATAAATGTTTTCATATCATCAATATTAATATATTTACGCCCTAGTTCCTAGTTCGTAGTTACCAACATCACGAGTGCAGGTAAAATTACGCTGTAACACGAACAAATAAGGGAATAAACCCTTTTCTAGAGTGAAATATGCTAAGATGAATTTATTTAAGTAGATAAATGTTTTCAAATTAATTAATTTTCTTAATTGTCTTCTACATGAATTATGTATAAAATTTGCATGCATGTAACCATTCAACCCAAGGCCACATGTTATAGTGAGAGTGGAAGCTCTCCTTTCTGCTTCTTTCCTGTCATTTTATTTTTTACAAATAAATGAATGAATACAATGAATGAAAACAAGGCTTGATTTGCAAAGAAGCACTTTTTTTAAATGACCTGAAAAGAATCAGCTATTTTAAAATGTATAATACTTTTGTTTTCAAATTCAAAACAAAAAAGGAGTTTATTCTTATATTTTGACAACATTTGATAGATTCCATATTAAAGTGCATATATCACCAAAAATGATATTTCACCAGTAGATAGAACTCAATTTTCTATCCGTACAAGATCTT
>JANVCG010027308.1:0-11411 GCA_025505365.1 Haliclystus inabai | reverse complement strand
CGTAGCCGCCATCTTTAATCTGCATGCAATCTCGCGCCAAATGGAGAGTCAGCAGTCTATTACTAATAAGTCTATGTGCAAAGGTCACATCATGACACCTTCCGTATCCGGTCCTGATGGTAGGTTAATAGCACATAAATCCTAGTATACTGCAAGCGGCAGTCTAGAGCAGAACAGACCAAAAGATTTTTCTTGCTTGACCAGATAATGACATGGCACCTAGGCTCTGCACTTACTCCACTCAGCTATATGTCGTGTAGTCTCTACACAGAGTACACAGATTCTATCAAAAACACTCCTTTCGCAAACAGCAGAGTTGGATCATGACAGTCGAATATTTATTGATTACAATGGGAGCTGAAAATATTAAATAGCAAGGATTGAAATTTGTGTCCAAATACAATACCAGTTTGAAACAATGGCCATATTTAATTCCTGATTTACCCTTGAGAGAGAGAGAGAGAGTTCATATGTACATATACAAGAGTTTTCTCTAAGAATTATATCCGCTATTAATAACAACATTTTCATCTATTAGTTAAATCAACAAGTGCTTCTTTAAGTTGTGGATATTTGAACGTATAACCAGTTTCTAACGTCCTTTTTGGTATAACTTTGGAGCCACCAATAATAAGATCAGCCAGTTCACGATGTAGCATTGCTTTGATCACAAATTCAGGAACATGGAAGAATGCGGGACGATTGAGAACAGACGCCATACATTTTGTATATTCAGCGTTTGTTACGCAGTCTGGCGCAACACCATTTAAAACGCCTTCGACGGTATCTTTCTCTAAGGCGTGACATAATATTCCACTCATATCATCTATATGTATCCATGGAAACCATTGGTTACCAGATCCCAGACAGCCTAAATGATACAATCGAAACATATCAAAGCTGAAAACATCTTGGAAAAACCTCAACAGCCTAACTTAGCCGAGATGTCTGCAATAACTCTCCTTTCTTGTACTTTTATAAAGTTTAACATTTTTCAAATGGTTTTCCAACAAATAGAGCCATGTTATTATACTCTGGCAATTCATGATCATATATATAGGCGCTGTCAAGACTGGATTATCATTTTTAAGAAAACTTATCAACTAATGGATAGGTCTAACAGTACAACAAAATAGATCATAATTATATTGCTTTAAGACAACGTTGGGTGTGGGCTGCTAATAATAGTGGTATCAGATCATAATCACAAGCCACAGAAACAAACAGAATTGAAAAATTCATTGCTCTTTCAGGATTCAAATGCTTGCACAGCTGTGCTAGAGCAAGTTTGAAGTTCAAGTTCACAGTGTCTGTCTTTATTATTGTTCTTGGAGTGAATTTTGATTGAAAATCTTGCTATCGTGATGCTTATTATCTTCCTGTTTCCCGACCAGCATAACCCCCTGATACCCTACATATCACATAATATGTCACGTGATTAATCATTAATCAATGTCCATCAATTACACAGAGATAAAATATTTTTCAAGAAACCAAGCCATAAAATCTATAGGGTAAATGACCTATAAATCTAGGTTAATACTAACCAATTGGAACTCATTAATACATATGAATTGTAACATGTTCTGACAAGATACAGTGAAACCTGTGTGTAAAAGCCAGCTCTAAGAGGTGGAAATATTGACCACTATAGGAAGGTGACCTTTCTGTACAAGTTGAATTCAAAACAAAACACTATTTTAGACATTGCTAGAGTGACCATCATAGACAGGTGGCCGCTTTATAGAGGTGACTGCTAAAACAGGTTTCATTGTAATAAGAACAAAGACACACAAAGATAGCTTGATGAGGGATGGTTGAGTGAGCCATATGATTACATCAGTACGTACCTCCTAGACCAAATTTAAAAGGTAACAGTGACTGTTGTAGAATTCCTCCATCCAGACCAAGAACAAGACCGATACGTATCACAGCTCTTCTAGTTGGTGTGGATGGTTGTAAAATACTGCTGTTTTCAATATCTTGAGCAAATGACTGAATCCATGAGTAGGGGGGCTTTACTTGATCATACTCATCAAACGAACCAGTTATTGGGTAATATCCTGTTCGTCATACAATATAACATAATGATAGGGTTATACACAAGTTGACGCAAAGTGACAACTCATGCAGCAATTAAAAAAACGAATTTGTTACAAGAATCTTATCAGAGGTGAGCCTATTTGCATTAAATTTTTAAATAAAATGGAAAGCAACATTCCTCAAAAAATGGAACATGTAAGGAGTTGTTTTTATTTAGCTAGCAGATGAAAAAGTGAGGTGAATATTGTGGATCAATTATTTTATTTCTAGCGAGTGATAATTCTAATTGTTGATAGCTATGTTCTAATGAAATAATTCCATCTCCGTGTCTGCCAACATCACATGCATAAAGCCTGTCCAACCCAACTCCATAGAGGCAGGGCTGTTTTAAGGCAGAGGCACAGTAGGCACGTGCCTACAGCCCAAGCTCAGACAGGCCCTTTCTCAACAAGAACAAAAAATAGTCAACACGTAAAAAATTTGCAAAAAAATTTGGATTTAGCCTGTGTCCCTCAATTATTAGAACATCTATCCATTCAAGTGATTTTCATAAAGAGGAGTAAAGGATTGCACAAAATGTTTCGCCTTCGGCGACCCACATTAAAAAGTTATAAGTCTATCAACCTTACCACTTTGAGAATCAATTGTTGAAATCAATCCTTCATGTTTCTGTGATGTTTTATTGTCGGAAATATGAAATGCTAACTAAATTTCTTCATCTTTCATACAAATTATGATTATAAATCAATTTCAAATGGGAGGAAAATAATTTTTTTTAAAAACTAGGCCCTTGAAAAAAAAGTGCCTACAACCCAAAATATCATAAAACGGACCTGCATAGAGGCTCTGTAATTAAGCTGTAATTTGAAACCCTTATTTATCCTCTCCCTGCTAGTGACCGGTTAGATACAATGCTAATACCTCTCTATGTATGTGTGATTTATACTGTATATTAAATCTATCATTATTATTCCACGCCTCTATGGTATAATTGTATCACACTGAAAAACGGAACTTACCAATAGCAGATGCTGTCACCCATACTTTTGGTGGTTTTGAGCATTTCTCTATTAGATTTGTAAGAAGACGATTCTTGCCACATCTGCTCTCTTGTAATTCATTTTTGAAATCATCATTGAATCTGAAGTTAGTAAAAAATCGTTTATATAAAAATAGAATTTACATGCAACAGGCTCGGCAGAACAATACACCGAAGATAGAGCATTGGTAGAGCTATTGTTATGTATGTTATATTGGGCCTAATGCATTAGTCACAGAACTACTTTTCAACCACTAACAATAACAGCTCCCATGGGAATATCTTCGGTAATCTAGACGTTGGCAGTCAAAAATCATTCTACCAAATTCAAATTGCTTTGGAAATCTATGCTAGTTTGCATTGTCTTGTCTCACAGGAAACATAATTTAATTATGCAGAGATTTTAATTGCTAACTGATTATTGGTTGCCATTATATACCAACCGATAAACAAAAATACGAATAACTTAAAAGTCGCAGTACACTTCAGCACTGCACTTTAATTGCTGACTTACCTCTTCAATGGATTTATAATTTTTTCACCCGAAAGATTCATAACAGCATCACATTCTGGTAGATTTTGAGAATTGGACAACTCATCCTGTGCATTAGAACATATTCAAGGTTTCAATAATAAAGAAAGATCTGTGAAGGCAATTGCCGTATATCAATTGGACTAATGCTTCGATGACATGCTCATTGCCACACAAAACCATTTATTCAAAACTTTGTACGAAATCAGGACATGGTGAACAAGCTTTATGGTGTGCTCAACTTCACGCAGGTTGCATTGAATAGAATTTAACTTTTGAATTAAAATAGTTCCAATTTGATTTTGTCACTCAGCCACAACTAGGTAAGCAGATATAAAGCATTTTCACTGGAGTGGGTTCACCTAATAATATGTAGCCTTGGCCTAACATGAGGGTAGTGTACGCGTATTTCATAACCGGATGCCCTTCCTGACATCAAACAATAGTAACCCGGGAAGGGGTTGAGCCGATGACCATGCAGATGAGGGACCTTATTTGTAGTGGTGAACATTCCCCTCTTTGTTGATCCTATATCCTACAATTTAACTATTCCATGAAAATAAAAGTACAGTTAGCCTTCCAGAAATAGTGTTCACAACTTCAAATATCAAGTTTAAAATAAAAACATCTTGCTGTGACATTCTTCTCATCATTTGCATGCTTCAAATAGGCCTATTACGTTTTTGTTGTGCCCATGTCTGTTTCTGCAAAATTAACCAATAACAGAGGGCCTAAGCACTAACCCATGTGATCTTTCCACTGCCAGGTGTTCTTGATATCACAGTGATTTCATGGCCTCTGCTTTTTAAAAGGGAGGCTACACTTCTACCAATGAAACCAGTACCACCACCTGGCCAAAACAATAGCAAAGCATTGGTCTATTGTAATGTAGCATAATAGCATTGTTTCAAGGCGGCTTTAGAAATGTACTTGCTACATTTTATGAACTTGCAGAAGGATCAATGTGTGCTAGAGCATGGTGCACCTAGCATCCACAGGTGAGGTGAGAGTCAAGTTGCACAAATCTCACTTTGAAGAGGCATCTTACATGCAGATCTCAACATGGGGAACACAATGCTGCTCTCTATTTAAGATTTGACGATTCAAACATCAAGTCGCGAATACTTTGATTACTGTTTTCTTGGATTTGTACATTTACACTTGTATATGAGTTGTATCTGAAGTACATTAACAATTGTGGACTAAAGGACATTATCGTTTCAAGTCTGCGGGTATGCAGCTGGTTATTAAATTGCACTAAAGCGTTTAGTGTTCTCCGCATATTCTTTGCAGTTTAGGCCTACTGTAATTTGCTAGCTAGTTGCCAGTCTCCATGTTATACTACATAACATAGATTTGGAATAATAAGTTTGAGCTGTGAGTCGATCTTGAGATTTGATTTGGTCATGCTTGTGCAGTAATACTATCTCATGTTGGCAAAGTGTGAAAATCAAATTGAAAATAAGTTGAAAATTACATGGGTAGGAATCTAGGAAAAAAGAAAAACTGATTGAGTATCTAAATTTAGCAATGCTTATTGCACAAGAGCTAGTAAATCTTTGTACAAAACAAGCCAAAACCGTTTCTGCAATATTTAGGCAAAAAACCATTACATATGTTTCAAAAGTTTAATTTCATTTTTCTTTAGTTGAACCTTGTTCATCGAGCCAATTTATAGGATCTTTTCCCACTTTCTGGATTTGGATAAATTTATGAAACAGTTGTTTAAAATCAAATCTTCTTGATATATTGTGCTTGGAACTGTTTATGTTTTTCTGTTTTAGGTTCAATTTAGTATTATTAGTATTACTGTATAATTTTCATGAAAGAATTTGAAAAAGAAGAGAAAAGCCGTTTCACATTCTCTGTTCAATTGAGATTGAATTTATTGGAGAAATGAGCCCAAACGAGGCCCAAAAAACTATCAGGATCAACTTTTCTTACATCTTACAGACCATGTCCCATACCCTTTGAACAAAGATTATGGGAAACACACCCTTTTCATCCATTTTTTTGAGGTTGAGAGATCTGCCTAGCCTAGTTGACCTGCTACTGTACCCTGGCTAAATTCGGCAGAAAGTCTGTAGTTGCATCCATGGAGTTTTTGCACATTATTTTAACACTTTGTACTTAGTAGGCCTATACCAGTAATTTTAGTATTCAAGTCACGCAATTGTATTTAATAATTATTTTAATAAATTTTCGGAAGATGACATAAAATATGTCCAAAGATCTAATCCTTTTTGCTAACGATTCTATTTCAACTATTAAGTAGAAAGTTCTTTCACACTCACTTTAGATAAGAAAACTCCCTCTGATTCACATTTACATTGAAATTCTGTCAAAGACAGTTCACTTCTAGCGATTATGCACCTATATCATACTACATGTGTGCGTTTAGAAGCTTGTGTACATACTGGGTTTTTAAAGTGGGACTCAACCCAAAAAGTATTTTTTCGTGGTGCTATTTTTTTTTTCGATCCGAAAATTCCTTCTTGGTGAAAATTGCCGTCAAAGTGGTGTTTTTGGCCGTTTTTAGCCAAATGTCGCTGAAAACGAAAAAGGATTGGACGCCACAAATATGACGTCAAACCCACAACGATCACTTTTTTGGTAACAGAAGTCTGACCGTATTTTTCACGCGACAAAAAGTTTAGAGAGCTGTATCTCAGGAACGACGATATTTTTCATTATATTTTTTATATTTTTAATATATCAAAAAATACTTTTTGGGTTGAGTCCCAGTTTAAATAATTGTTTAGTTTGCAAAATACCACTGACAACCACAGTGGTTTCGCTAGGCCTATTGTTGACAACGTCTCTCGAAGCTACTTCACACAATGAAACTCCTTCTGATGGCAAATACATTTATTGACACGAACCATACGCATATTTTTTACCCAACTGTTTTCTAGACATAACACAGTCGGTAGGGGAAATAAAATACATTGCAGTTTTGTTCAAAGTTTTACTTCCCTACAAAATGCAATGAGTTCATCCTGACTAGATAGCCCCTGGAAATTCAGTGGGACGAAAATTTTTAATTAAAATAGCAATTGCGTCTTACGGGGATGGCATCAATCAGGTTACTTGATAATGCAGGCTAAGGACTGAGGATGAGCAGCTGATTGTGGTTAAGCAGGGTTGAGAAACAGAAACTTGAGACTTGAGTCCACAGGACACATGTATGCAGGTCACAGTCTCATTTAGGCTACTGATTTTAGCTGGCGTAGTAGTTCTACCACTCTCATTTGGCCAACTTGGATGCAATTCCGTATTGAAAAGAAGATGATACTTTACCTAATAAAACCTTCATTGCTTGAACTCTGGCGTTAGTAAGTATCTGGCTGGTATGGCCTTCAGTTACATAATATTCTCAGAGGGTCAAGGTCAAAAACAAACATTATTCAAGGGCCTCGTTTCAGATAAAAAAAAAACAAATTATGTGAGCAGGCTGTTTGGAAATGGTAGATTTTCAACAAATCGGAAATTTCCGAAGAAGAAGATGAGAAACTACTTGATTTGATTTGCAATTGTTGGATACTTCTCGTCATCTTTCACCAATAGAAAGACTTAAGATTATGTAAAATACAATAATTATTGATACTAGACCTTCATTGACGTGATAGACTTACGAAAAAATGAACATCCTTCCCAAAAAGAGGTAGGTTGTGCGAGTTGTAGTTGTAGTAGTTAATTATCATCACCTTACAACAGTTTGATTTACTTTTGTTGAAAATCAACTTGCGGTGATAACCAATTACTTTCAAGATTAATATCCAGTAATTTCAACTTGTTAATTTTTTCTTTAACTAGCCCTCAGGGCTTGAAATAGTGTCAGGCACTGACTTCATAATTCTATTTCTAGCCGAACAAACGAAAATTATCACTAGACAAATTTGCGTTCCGTGACATTTTCCGCAAAATTTTTACCCGGAATTTCAGCTATTCATATTTTATTTATCACTTTGCTTTAAAAAAAGGCCTTTATCATCCTATTAAATCAACTCTTTAATATTGGGTTCACTTAGCTCTGGAAAGAAGAAGTTGACGAGCTTGTAAAACCACGAGGTTTCATTGTGCCAAACGAAAAAAAGTGAAATTTATTGATTCAACGAATGAGCAATTTTAAAGAAATGTTTTCTTTATTTGATCAATCTAATTCACTATTCTTAACTGTAAATTCTTGAAAAGTTTTTTTTGGTAAAAGTTTATCGAAACTATCAAACTTTATTGCAACTTCAAAATGTTTACTACGGACAGATCCCTGTTCAATTTCTTCAACTTCAAAATGTTTACTACGGACAGATCCCTGTTCAATTTCTTTCACACAAAGGCAAACGAAATGAGATGGCGATATTTTTGCTTTGTGTTTTTCTTCACGCAATTCATTGTTTAGAATTATCAAATTACACACATCCAAGAAGATCACTTCCTGTAGTGCAGTCTAGTTTAGCGATTTAGCGAGTCTCGTTTTTTTACCTTGTCACTTGGCATAGCTGAATAAATGTTTTTATAAATTTTACCAAAGTGTTTTATTCTTCGATAGATATTCACAATTCACTTATGCAAGTAGCGCTTGATGCATGATCAAGATTAATTGATCAAATTTATTTCTTGCCAAATGTCAACATTTTCAAGATTCTTTTTCCAATGGAATTTGGAATTTATGTGACCGGCTGAACTTTTTTGAATATCTTATATACATAAATTCAAATGACATAGGCAGTAACAAAACTATGGGAAGAAAAAGCAAGCTCTGCCTGCCAGTTTATAGAGCATGGTAATGCTCAAGTCCTTTTAACAGTCAGACCCAGTTGTTTTTGATCCAACAAAATTGGTGCACTTACAGAAGCATTTTTTCCGTTGAAATTCTTTGTTTATGACTATTCAAGAAATAAACAGATGAAAAAATGCTGTCACTAATGGAAAATACTGATAATTAGTGAATAAACACATATTGATTTGAGTTTTTATTTGTTAGTGCACTTCATCTTGGCTGTGCACATGAGACAAACCTTAGAATGTTTTCCTCACTTTCATCTTAGTTTTTATGGGCTTGACTCACCCGAAATATTGCTAAACTGTGCCACATTCTGCAGACTGGCCTGCCTGGAAATTTTTTCTTCCAATGATTATTTCCAATTATGCGGTGGGTTAAAAATGCTGAACGCAGAATGCTGAATATGAAATGTGTGAAACCAATTGTTCTCATCACCAGTGTCAAATTAAACCTGCATGCTCTAGTGAAGTTGCCAGTTTTGCTGCCTCTCAAAGTTAAACATCTTGAACAAGGCTAAAATCTCAATCAAAAAAGTGTGAACATGGGATAGAAGGATCTTGAAAATGATTGTGCACATCTCACTCTATTAAATGCTATTATCATTATTTAGTTGGATTTATTTTCTGTCCTGTTTGATTTTCTACTTTTGCTCATCATTCCATGTTCAGCATTCTGCGTTCAGCGTTCAATACTAGGGGCCTACTAACCACCAACTATGCTAGTATGGTGCTGAAATTTGACACAATTTGCATAGAGGTAGATCTGGGTCTTGATACTCGTTTTTGTGGTCTGTCGAAAAAGAAGCTGCAAAAAAACATATTCCAGGCTGAAATATGTGTCCACCTGACCAATCTGTTGGAAATATAGCTATTTTGATTACTTATAGGGCAGCCACTTCACTGTTCTTACTATTGATTTACTTCATGTATTGCTTATGTATTTGATTTTCACAGGTGGCATGTTCGAAATAAAGACAACAAAGCCAGGGTTCAAAAGGATGAGGCTCTTGCTGCAGAACAAGAGAAAGAACATGAGAGAAGAGCTGCTTTTGCTGTAAGTCCACTATAAGAGATGAAATTATGCAGTTAAGAGGATTTTAATCTTGATCATTTCCCAATTGATGATACATTTTCAACTTTATTCCCATGAAATTTGATCAAAGGCTACACAATTCCTCAAAGCTCAGTCTATCCTTCTCATTTCTCATCACACTCAAACCGACAATTCCACGATTGGACCAATCAGCACGTCAAAATAAAAACGTTACAGTTCAGAATTTTTATAATGCTCATGTTATGCACATAAACAAGAAGTGTACTTATCAGCGTTTTGAATCTTGTTTTATTATCTACTCATTGTACATAACAGCATTTTCTGCGGCGCCTCAAAATTTCCGATTACCAAAATCATCATATGCATTAGCCTGCTCGCTCACTCTCCTGAAATTGAAACTCAGTGAAACAGTAGAGTCTGCTAACAGCGGCCAAAAGCTTGTTCTGGCAAATTCAAAAGAGGCGTAGAAATGTGTGAAAACATTTGTCTTTTCAAGCTTGTGATTCGACGCCAGGGTTTTCTGGCAACGAATCACAGCCTAGGAAAGACAATCAAAGGACAATAGCTGTGACCAATTATCATATCCTCTTTCAAACTGCCAGAACAAGCTTTTGGCCGCAGTTTAGCAGACTCTAATGTTTCACCGAGTTTCAATTTCAGGAGAGTCTGCGAGCAGGCTACATATGCATTAACTTGATTGAATTTAAATAGGCCTACCATCAAATTTTTTTAGCTGCACACAATAGTGCTTGACTAGAGCAAGAGCAGTAACAACTTACCATCCAAACAGCAAGTTGGATGTCCGGTCTACTAGCTATAGCAGCATAAATTAAACTTCGTACCAATGATTGCTGCAAAGTATTATCGACCAATTTTGAAACACCATCATTCTCCACTAGAGTAACACTAGAATCAGTGGGTGTTGGGGCCAAATATTTTAACAAGCTTTTCTACGTATGATTGTTGATTTAGTTACAAACAATTCTCCTTCACATTAACATTAACTCCTAGGGATGATGAATGCCAACCAGATCTGACATTTCAAAACGTCCACATATTTCTTCTTTCAGGTTCAATATTTCATCAATAGTCATAGTCATTAATACTAAGTCATCAACATGAACAGCAATAGCAATTAATGCGTCTTTTTTGACAAATACACAATGATCAGCTTGGTATTGCTCAAATCCCAGGCTTCTTAAAAAGTAACAGAGGACAGTATTCCAGCATGTAGGTGACTGCTTGAGCCCGTACAAAGGATCTTTCCGACAAACAAAATTCTCCTTTCCTTGGACAGCATAGCTGGAAGGCAGTTTCATATAAATGTCTTCTTTTAATTTCCTATTCAAAAATGCAGTTACAGCGTCCATCTGATGTATAATCATATTGCTTTGGACACCTTTTTTTGAACCCCTTTTCTGTTTTTGCTTTGGACACCTAATGCCAGTAATGTTCGCAGGGTCCGATAAATCCTGGGATCCCGGGATCCTGGTTCCCGGAAGATCAATCGAAAATCCAAAGGCAAGCAAAAGTTACGTAGTAAATTTGCTAAAATGTATCATAATAGATAATATCATTCTTCCGTTTTCCAAAGACCTTTGAAAGTAATATTAAAGTTTAATACTGGAATAATTTTTGTTCATATTTTTCGAAATATATTAAAGACAATAATAGCGCTATCGAACTATATTATATGTTATAGCTTCGTTCGGATTACTTTGTTCACTCGGCGGAAAATTATCAACACCGACTCGCGAATAAAATGAATGGATCTATCACTTTGATTGTTTGTAGGCATGATAGGTATTTGGTAATCGCAGCGGTTTGAATCGCGATGGCATGGTACATTAAACTCTGACGCCTGCGGCTTTTTTTCAAATGTATTGTATGGTGGCCCATCGTCTTCACCAAAATAAATAAATAAAATAAAATAAACTAATCAGTTATTTTCTAAGTGAAGT
>JANVCG010027297.1:0-11414 GCA_025505365.1 Haliclystus inabai | reverse complement strand
ACATTGAAGTATTTTACCGTTTTTCTCATTGACTTTGTGTATTAATTGGAGAGGGCCGTGCGCGCCCTGTTCCCGATACTTTATTTTCAAAAAAATGTGGAACTATTTAATTTTCGATCATTACAACAATAAAACTTGCAATCCAAGCCAAATTTCAAAATTTCGTGTTCTTTTGACCAGTCTAGTATACATGATCAATTGATCTTTAGAATTCTAACTTGGGTATCTTAATCCGAATACAATTCTGCAACAGGTGTATCACATCCATAGCAATAATTCGGTCAGTATTAATTTGATTTTAATGTTGAATTTAATTCAAAAACATGGGGTCGGTGAAGTTTTCTAAAACAGAAAACTACTAACTAGGAAGAGCAGCCGGAGTCAACTCCCAAAATAGTGCAAGTACGTATTTCTATTTTGGTTGTTTCTTTCCATCTTCATCGGCGTGAGATCTGAAGCCTTTTCACGCTGTTTTGCGTGCAAACTTACCGTCACTTTGACAGGTGACGGTAAGCCGTTTTAACGCCTTTTTGACAGAAAAACGCAATTTTTCCAGCTAAAATTCCTTGTATCTTATGTATTTCTGTGTCAATTTTACCCATTCTTCTTCAAAAAGGTGTCCCAAAGATGTGGGCATACCTGACTTGCTTCGAAAAAATATTTGATTTCGAGCAAAAAGACATACGATTTCTTGAAGTTCAAACTTGCTCTTTTTCCTATAGTGAGCCCTGTTGTCACTCCGACTTTTGTTCCGAGTTTTGAAATTCTGAAATGACTGCAAATACCCTACTTTGTAAGCCAAATATCTCCACTATTAAGTGTCCAAATTGAAAAACTATTTCCACCATTCTTCCTAATTTGACCTCAGTTACTCGAATCTGTAAAAAATATTTTTTGTGTCAGGAGCACTTTAAGTTTAAATCATGCATTTGAAAGATTACTTTTGACCCTACTACCGGTACCATTATTCTTTAATCACTGTGAACATGACTGGCATTTTCTAGTAAAGCTGAGGCCCGCGTTATAAGAGCGAACCGAGCTGAAATGCAATACGTGCGATGCTTTTCAGCATTTGGCGCGGTGCTGTGTTAGACAAGCGGTAGAGGTGTGCCGGATACCTGATCCGCCCAAATATTTGAACTTCAGCTGATCCGATGATCCGGCCTGAGCAAGTGGGGTATCCAGCCGAAAAACCAGATATTTATTTCGATCATTTCAGCCCTTTCCAATCATGAAAACGCTCTAAATTATATGCAAAAATAATAGAAATGCAGTCTGTTTGACATTGACTGATGGTTTTCAATCAATAAGATTCAAATTTCATAAAATCCAGCTCCAATTTCGTTGTTTATTTCAAGTCAATTCATTGAAATTTGACACTTGCTAGAACATGGCGCAGTATGAAGTTTGTTTTGAGAAAACTTTACACGTTTTGCTTGTCTAACAGAATCTTCTCTCAACTGAACAGATAACAAGTTTTACCACTCAAGCAATACTTAATTGCTATAGATATTAAAATCCTTATCCCTAGAAGTAGATTTCCAAAAGTTTTACGAAGAAAATCGACTCTCGTTTGTCCTGCGTAGTTACGCAATTGATTTTCAATGACGTGCTGCCATGGCAACTGCCCAGACAGACCCATGACCTTTGTACCTCTTTCTCATTGTACTCATCTAATACGGAACTTTTCTCAAAAAATGAACATAAAATCAAGAAATCCATAACAAAAACATGGCTATCAACTTCTCATATCAGAATAAAAATAAATATGCTAGATCTTTGAAAACCATGCACTCCCTGGCAATGCTTTTCTTCCTGAAAGTTTCTTCAAACATGTACTTTGATCCGGCCCGGATATCCGGCCGGATATTTCACTTGTTAACAAGACTGATCCGGTGATCAGTCACACCCCTAACGAGCGGATCGAATTGCTTAGATTTCATCAAAATCGTCGATAAAAGAGGCTTGTCTCGCTTAAATTGACGCTGAATCGTCAACACAACTTGCCAGCTCGCAGTTAGTATTTAGAATTGCAATCCTAAACAAACTTATAACAGAATGAAAACAGAGCATTTGCTTTGAACAATCTGATTATAGTTGTTGGAAAGCAGAAGAAGTTTGTTAAATAGTGTGTTTTATTTCTGCTTGAATTGTTTAATGCCTCCTCGTGCTCTTCCTCGTATTTAAAACTTGACAGAAGTGGGGTGATTAATCAGGTTAAGTCTACAAAGGTAAATTTCTGTACAAGTTAAAAGCATTTTCGTGCTCCTCGACTTATTCTCAACAGAAATTCAAGTATTACGTCAGCATAATTCCTTCGAATCCCTTCCACATTCTTTTTCATGACAAGTCGCTATGACAACTTTAAGGGAACGAGGCTATTTTGATTCCAGGTAAATTAACCCTCGTCTTTTACCATAAATAGATGAAAACGGAAGTTTAGATTTAAGTTCAATGCGCTTGAAGCGCGCTCGTTTGAAACCGTACCGTGCTTACAGCGCTCCGCACGCATAGCCCTGCGGTGCTTGAAAAGGTACAGTGTGCTAAATGTTTTTATCGTGCTGATCGGTTTTAGACGAAGCGCACCAGCAGCCCCGCCAGCAGCGTGCTCAATACGAATGACTGAATCCTTTTAGTTCGGTTCGCTCTTATAATGCAGGCCTGAATGACTTTCCTAAACCCATTTCACTTATGCTATAAAACCTCTTTCAAACTTTCCGCAACCCTCTCCGCGTTCTTCCGTATTCCGCGTTTCAGACTAGCCGACTCGTTCGTACCTTCCTTTGTGATTTGACTTTTTGACTCGGTGGCGTAGGAATGCTGAAGCTGAACGCAGAATGCTGAATATCAAATGTGTGAAACTCATTGTTCTCATCAGCGGTGTCAGATAAAACCCGCACTCTCTAGTAAAGTTGCAAGTTTTGCTGTGGCTCAAAGTTAAAGATCGTAAACAAGGCTAAATAACTCAATCAAAAAAGAGTAAACATGAGAAAATATAGCATAGAAGGATCTTGAAAATTATGGTTGTCTTGTCTACACTCCACGCTATTAAATGCTATAATCAATATTCAGTTTCTCCCCTGTTTGATTTACTACTTTTGCACATTTACACGAAGACGATTGAACGGTACTGACCAGCTCGAAGTTTTAATTGTAGTGTAATAGATTGATCATTTTCGTTTTATTTTTATATTCATAAGATTTAAGAAACGCATGGCATTGCAGCCTTTGCTTGCTTGCTTATAATAAAAATCTGTTTACTGTTGTTTTCAAGTGTAAGTGGCAAAAGAACGACCAAGACACAACACGCGATTTGTAGTTCAACACCTCAAAAAACCGCTGATGAGAGCAAAGGTTTTCACACCATTTGATATTCAGCATTAAAGCTATAAATTAAAAATGCTAACAGAGAGCTTTCAAAACGTTCAGTTTCTGCGTTCACAAAAGTGTGTATATTCAGGTATACCGACCCAAGAGTATTAGGAAGTGCTAGGGTAAAAAAGATACTTTGAAGTTGCACCAATGTGAAAGTTTTCGTAACTACAAAATTACCAACAGAAACTGTTCGAGAACATTGAGATTCAGATGAAATACAGTGAAACAGTGACAGTCGGCAGGCTAAATATCTTTTCAACGCCTGTTTAAATCTTACCTTGTTGAGAAAAACCCATCAATGGACAACAGGGACCAATTTCTGGACCGTCTGACAAAATCCAGTCGTAAGTAGGTACTAAAAACTTTGATAGAGGAAGAAATAAAATTCTACACAAGCGTTGTTGATCAGAGACATTCGTCTGCTAAAAAAGAGATTCAGATTTCTTGAATGACGACAGCAGAAGGGTGCACAATGTAAGCCTAACTCCACGTGCCCACATTTCGTTCCGCTACATCTAGAGGGATGAATCGCGGACAATCCTGACTTTTACGGGTCCTAAATTGCGGTCCAAAAATTCAATTCTTTGCGGTCACAACAATGCACGCAGCCTCTTTATTATTACTTCATGTACTATGCATGGAACAGCTACGTCACCGATAACTCCTTCGAAGTACTACAATCCACCGTTCCGGACATTTACCTTATACTTTTAAAACCTCTGTAAAAGAAACATTTGGAGTCAGGAAAACTTGAAGTCACAACATATTATCGGTAAGTATATATCCTAAACTATCGAAAATATTTAAGTATAAAATATAGGGTATATTCATAGTAACAGGCACTTTAGTAAAACTAGGAAGAGAAGAATATAGCCCATTCATCGAAAACCGGCAATTTCAAATTTTCTAACTAAAAACTCTGTCAAAATTAAATTGGCTATAAGAACAACTTGAGATAAAAATAGGTATGAGATAAACATATATACTAAAGTATCGAAACAATTTCATTGAAAAATATTGACTCCATTTATAGAACAGAAACTTTAGTAAACATAAGTAGTATATAGCGAATTTTTTGAAATCCGGTAATTTCAAAATTTGAAATTTTCTATCTAAAATTTCTGTCAAAATTAAATTGGCTATAAGAGCAACTTGAAAACACAATATAAAATAGATAAACATATATAATACAATATCAAAAATATTTTACTGAAAAATATTGACTCTATTTATAGAACAAGCCACTTTAGTTAACCTAGGTAGAATATAGCCAACTTTTCGAAAGCCGGTTTTCTGATTTTTCCACTCTCTCAAACTAAAACCTCTATAAAAAGACAATTGGCAATGCGAACAACTTGAAATCACAATATGTAATAGATAAACGTATAGTCTAAAGTATAAAAAAAAATTTATTTGAAAATATTGACTGTATTCAAAGAACCAGCCACTCTAGTAAACCTAGTAAGTATATAGCGGATTTTTCGAAAACCGGCAATTTCAAAATTTAAAATTTTCCAACTAAAAATTCTGTCAAAATAAATTGACTATAAGAACAACTTGAAATCACAATATGTAATAGACAAAAATATATACTAAATTATCGAAAAAATTGTATTTAAAAATATTGACTCTATTTATAGAACAAGCCACTTTAGTAAACCTAGGTAGAATATAGCCAACTTTTCGAAAGCCGGTTTTCTGATTTTTCCACTTTCTCAAACTAAAACCTCTATAAAAAGACTGGAATTGAGAGCAACTTGAAATCACAATATGAAAAAGATACGGATATATAATAAAGTATCGAAAACATTTCATTGAAAAATATTGACTGTATTTATAGAACAGGAACTTTAGTAAACATAAGTAGTATATAGCGAATTTTTCGAAAGCCGGTAAATTCAAAATTTTCAAATTTTCTATCTAAAAATTCTGTGAAAAATAAATTGGCTATAAGAACAACTCGAAATTAAAATACGTAAGAGATCAACATATATAAAAGTAACAAAAAGATTTTACTGAACAATATTGACTCTTTTTATAGAACGAGCCACTTTAGTAAACCTAGGTAGTATTTAGCAAATTTTTCGAAAACCGGTAAATTCGAAATTTTCAATTTTCAATCTAAAGATACTGTGAAAATTAAATTGGCTATAAGAACAACTTGAAATCACAATATGTAATAGATAAACATATATACTAAAGTATTAAAAGATTTTATTGAAAAATGTTGACTCTATTTAAAGAACCAGCAACTTTAGTAAACCAAGGTAGAATATAGCTAATTTTTCGAAAATCGGTTTTATGATCCTTCAAACTTTCTGCAACTAAAACCTCTATAAAAAAAAAGATTGGAAATGAGAACAACTTGAAATCACAATATGTAATAGATATATATAGATACTAAAGTATCAAAAAAATTACATTAAAAAGTATTGACTTTATTTATAGAACAAGATTCTATAGTAATCCTATAGGTAGTATATTGTCAATTTTTCGAAAAGCTGTAATTTCGAAATTTGAAATTTTCAAGCTACAAATTCTGTCAAAAATAAATTGGCCATACGAACAACTTGAAATCACAATATATAATAGATATGTATATATAGTAAAGTATCAAAAACATTTCATTGAAAAATATTGACTGTATTTATAAAACGAGCAACTTTAGTAAACATAAGTAGTATATAGCGAATTTTTCGAAATCCGGTAATTTCAAAATTTTCAAATTTTCTATCTAAAAATTCTGTAAAAATAAATTGGCTATAAGAACAACTTTCAATTACAATATGTAATAGATCAACATATTTTCTAAAGTATCGAAAGATTTTACTGAACAATATTGACTCTTTTTATAGAACAAGCCACTTTAGTAAACCTAGGTAGAATATAGCCAATTTTTCGAAAACCGGTAATTTCAAAATTTTGAATTTTCTATCTAAAAATTCTATGGAAGCAAAAATGGCTATAAGAACAACTTTCAATTACAATATGTAATAGAGAAACATATTTACTAAAGTATCGAAAGATTTTACTGAAAACTGTTGACTCTATTTAAGAACCAGCAACTTTAGTAAACCTAGGTAGAATATAGCCAATTTTTCGAAAATCGGCAACTTCATAATTTGAACTTTTCCAACTAAAAATTCTGTGAAAATTAAATTAGCAATAAGAACAACTTGAAATCACAATATGTAATAGATACGTATATATAGTAAAGTATCGAATACATTTCATTGAAAAATATTGACTGTATTTATAGAACAGGCACTTTAGTAAACATAAGTTGTATATAGCCAACTTTTCGAAATTTTTTGATATTTTTCAATGAATGATTTTTCAATTTTCAGTAAATATAATTATCTACAACATATTGTAATTTCAGGTTTTTGTGAATTCAAAAGAGTATTTTGAAGGGGGTTCAGATGGAAAAGGTCAAATTATGAAAAAGCCGGATTTCGACAAAAGTTGCATAAGTTGATCTAGTTTTCCAAAGCTTCCGTTCTATGAATAGAGTCAATATTTTTCAATGAAATCTTTTCGATACTTTACTATATATGTTTATCTATTACATATTGTTATTTCAAGTTGTTCTTATGGCTAAATGAATTTTGACAGAGTTTTTAGTTGGAAAAGTTCAAATTTTGAAATTACCGGTTTTCTTAAAGTTGGCTATATTCTACCTAGGTTTACTAAAGTGACTGGTTCTTATAATAGAGTCAAGATTTTGAAGTAAAATCTTTTTGATACTTTAGTATATATGTTTATCTATTACATATTGTAATTTCGAGTTGTTCTTCTAGCAAACTTATTTTTCACAGAATTTTTAGATTGAAAATGTTAAATTTTGAATTTACTGGATTTCGAAAAATTCGCTATATACTACTTATGTTTACTAAAGTTGCTCGTTTTATAAATACAGTCAATATTTTTCAATGAAATGTTTTTGATACTTTAGTATATATACATATCTATTACATATTGTGATTTCAAGTTGTTCTTAAAGCCAATTTATTTTTCACAAAATTTTTTGTTGGAAAATTTAAAATTTTGAATTTACTGGATTTCGAAAAATTTGCTATATACTACTTATGTTTACTAAAGTTGCTCGTTTTATAAATAAAGTCAATATTTTTCAATGAAATGTTTTTGATACTTTAGTATATATATGTATCTATTACATATTGTGATTTCAAGTTGTTCGTATAGCCAATTTATTTTTGACAGAATTTGTAGATTGAAAATTTGAAATTTCGAAATTAACGGTTTTCGAAAAATTGGCTATATATACTACCTAGGCTTACTAAAGTGACTCGTTCTAACAATAGAGTCAAGATTTTCCAGTAAAATCTTCTTGATATTTTACAAGATCTGTTTGTCTATTACATATTGAGATTTCAAGTTGTTTTCATTGCCAATCAATTTTTTATAGAGGTTTCAGTTTGAGAAAGTTGAAAAATCAGAAAAAAGGCTTTCGAAAAGTTGGCTATATTCTACCTAGGTTTACTACAAAAGTTGCAGGTTCTTTAAATAGAGTCAATACTTTTCAGTAAAATCTTTTCGATACTTTAGTATCTATGTGTGTCTATTACATATTTTTATTTCAAGTTGTTCTTATGGCTAAGTTACTTTTGACAGAATTGTTAGGTAGAGAAGTTGAAATTTTGAAATTGACGGTTTTTGAAAAAATGGCTATATTCTACATAGGTTTACTAAAGTTGCTGGTTCTTTAAATAGAGTCAACATTTTTCAATAAAATCTTTCAATACTTTAGTATATATGTTTATCTATTACATATTGTAATTTCGAGTTGTTATTTCAGCCACATTAATTTTCACAGAATCTTTAGATTGAAATTTTAAAATTTCAAATTTACCGGTTTTCGAAAAATTGGCTAAATACTACCTATAGGTTTACTAAAGTGGCTCGTTCTATAAATAAATTCAAGAGTTTTCAGTAAACTCTTCTTGATACTTTACAAGATCTGTTCGTCTATTACATATTTTGATTTCAAGTTGCTCTTATTTCCAATTTATTTTTCACAGAATTTTTAGATTGAAAATTTCAAATTTCGAATTTTACGGTTTTGGAAAAATTTGCTAAATACTACCTAGGTTTACTATAGTGGCTTGTTCTATAAATAGAATCAATATTTTTTAATAAAAACTTTTTCATACTTTAGTTTATATAGTTACAAACTATATATTGTGAGTTCAAGTTGTTCAGAACATTTAGTTGGAAAAGTTCAAATTTCGAAATTGACGGTTTTCGAAAAATTTGGTATGTACTACCTAGGTTAACTAAAGTGGCTCGTTCTATAAATAGCTTTAATAGTTTTCAATAAAGTCTTCTTGATACTTTAGGATATATGCTTATCTATTACATATTTTTATTCAAGTTGTTCTTATAGCCAATTTATTTTTACAGAATTTTTAGATAGAAAATTTGAAAATTTTGAAATTGAAGGTTTTCGAAAAAATGGCTATATTCTACCTAGGTTTACTAAAGTGGGTGGTTCTTTAAATAGAGTTAATATTTTTCAGTAAAATCTTTTCGATTCTTCAGTATTTATGTTGATCTATTACATCTTTTGATTTCAAGTTGTTCTTATAGTTAATTTATTTTGACAGAATTTTTAGTTGGAAAATTTCAAATTTTGAAATTGACGGTTTTCGAAAAATCCGCTATATACTACCTCGGTTTACTGAAGTGGCTGCTTCTTTGGATACAGTCAATATTTCTAAATAAATCTTATTTTATACTTTCGAATATATGTGTATTGATTACATATTTTGATTTCAAGTTGTTCTCATTGCCAATTGATTTTTTTATAGAGGTTTTAGTTTGAGAAAGTGCAAAAATCAAAAAACCGGTTTTTGGAAAACTTGCTATATTCCACCTAGGTTTACTAAAGTGGCTCGTTCTATACATAGAATCAATATTTTTGAATAAAATCTTTTTGATACTTTAGTATATAAAGTTATCTACTTTATATTGTAATTTCAAGTTTTTCTCATTGCCAATTTACTTTTCACAGAATTTTTGGTTTGAAAATTTCAAATTTCGAATTTACCGGATTTAGAAAAATTTGCTAAATACTACCTAGGTTTACTAAAGTGCCTTGTTCTATGAATAGAGTCAATATTTTTGAATAAAATCTATTTCATACTTTAATTTATATGATTAAAAACTATCTATTGTAAGTTCAAGTTGTTCTTATGGCCAATTTATTTTACACAGAATTTTTAGATAGAACATTTAAAATTTTGAAATTACCGGATTCCGAAAAATTTGCTATATACTCTACTTATGTTTACTAAAGTGGCTCGTTCTAGAAGTACAGTCAATATCTTTCAATCAAATGTTTTCGATACTTTAGTATTTAGGTTTAGCTTCTAAATATTGTGATTTCAAGCTGCTCTCATTGCCAATCTTTTTTTTATAAAGGTTTTATTTGGAGAAAGTGGAAAAATCATAAAACCGGTTTTCGAAAAATTGGCTATATACTACCTAGGTTTCCTAAAGTGGATCGTTCTATAAATAGAGTCAATATTTTTCAATGAAATTCTTTGGATACTTTAGTATATATGTTTATCTATTACAAATTGTTATTTCAAGATGTTCTTATTACTAATCTAATTTTGACAGAATTTTTAGTTGGAAGAGTTCAAATTTTGAAATTGCCGGTTTTCGAAAAATTGGCTATATTCTACCTAGGTTTATTAAAGTGGCTGATTATTTAAATAGAGTCAACATTTTTCAGTAAAATCTTTCGATACTTTAGTATATATGTTTATCTATTACCTCTTGTAATTTAAAGTTGTTCTTTTAGCCAACTTATTTTTCACAGAATTTTTAGATAGAAAATTAAAAATTTTGAAATTACTGGCTTTCGAAAAATTCGCTATATATTACTTATGTTTACTAAAGTTCCTGTTCTATAAATACAGTCATTTTTTTTCAATGAAATGTTTTCGATACTTTATTATATATACGTATCTCTTACATATTGTGATTTCAAGTTGTTCGTATGGCCAATTTATTTTTGACAGAATTTGTAGATTGAAGATTTGAAATTTCGAAATTACCGCTTTTCGAAAAATCGACTATATACTACCTAGGTTTACTAAAATGACTTGTTCTATAAATAAAGTCAATTTTTTCAAATGAACATTTTTCGATACTTCAGTATCCAGGTTTAGCTATTACATATTGTGATTTCAAGTTGCTCTCATTGGCAATCTTTTTTTCATAGCGGTTTTAGAAGGAGAATGTGGAGAAATCAGAAAACCGGTGTTCGAAAAATTGGCTATATTCCACCTAGGTTTACTAAAGAGGCTTGTTCTATAAATACAGTCATTATTTTTCACTTGTTGAAGGCTTTGATCAGCGGTAAATTCTTGTGCAGTCTTTTCGTCAGTTCAGATGCGACCTCTGTGAAGGTTTGTTGATGAATGACACACGCACTGCCCAGGACTTGTTTTTTCTGCTTCTTCTATTTCAAGGTTGTAGATAGACAAACTGAGGCTTTTCATCAGGTAATATCTGTGAACGTATCCGATGTTTTTCCGGTGTCTTTGGTTTCAAGTCGAGAAAGAGGTAGGAATGAGGTTTGTGCACAGCATCAGCATACGCCTGCTGTAGGTACTTCACATTTGTTGGACAGATTTGTTTGGCTAGATGAGTGAATTGGGAAGCATGTATGATGAATTGAGAGACATGTTTATTTGGTCCTTCTCAAACAAATTCGGTGACAAATAAACAATGCTGTTGTCATCGTGACGTGACGTCACAAATAGTTCACTGATCTGCTTTCGCTTACCTTTGCCCATGAAATCATCAATAACGGTCAACGTGGGACCATGACCAGACACCCGCGTGTGTAAGTCCTCTGGCACGCTCTCCACATAATGGATTTTGACGTTCAGCAATTTTAATTCCTGATACAAATGCGGCTGGTGTTTTTAATAGCACCAAATCACTTGCTTTATCTCTGGCGTGATCATCTCCTTCATTGATTTCAATAGCCTCAATACAAAGGT